>VMDR010001568.1:0-120485 GCA_007922815.1 Macrotus californicus
CCTGTTCTTTCTGCTGTGTTCGCAGGTATTTTACTCATACATATTTTATAAATCTCATAATGTATTCTTATTATTTCTGTTTTAAGCAATCATTTGACTTTTAAAGAATTTAAGAAAAGAAAGTTTATTTTGACTTTTACCATCTATTATCATTTCCATTCTTTTCTGTGCATCTAAATTTCTATCTGGTATTTTCCTTCAGCTTAAAGAACTTCCTTTTTCATTTCTTATAATGTGATAATACTATAACAAATTTCCTCAGCTTTAGTTTATCCAAAAATGCCTTTATTTCACCTTCATTCTGAGAAATGTTTTCATTGGTTATTCTGCGTTGACAGTCTTTAAAGATAGTATGTGTTGTCCTCTGGCCTTAGTTGTTTTGATTTAAAAAGTTAGTTATTACTCTTATCCTTATTCCCTTTTATGTAATGTATATTATTTTGCTCTGTATGCTTTTAAATATTTTTACATGTATTTTTATCAATTTCACTGTGTTCTGCCATGGTGGGGTTTTTGTTTTTTTTGTTTTTAATTTATCTGTCGGGGCCTTGGCTAAGCTTTCTGGATTTGCAGGATGTTGTACCCAAATTCGGAAGTTTTCATGTATTTTTTCTCACCTGTTCTCTTCTTTCCTTCTGGGACTCCAGCCATACACACTACATTACGTGATGCAGTCCTGCACTCATGCCTTTTCCTGCTGGTCACTGTCATGTAATTATTTGCGTCCACTTGGGCTCTTTCTACCTGTACTCACTAAGAGCCCTCACTTTTAAAATGTCATTAGATTCCTGTGATGGTAGGTGTCATTTCTTCACTTTGGTAGATTTCCCTAATCTATTACTGGCATTTTATTAGTATTACTAAGATTTGCCATAATGTTACTGAAAATGTGCTCCAGATTAAATTATTTTAACTGCATTAAACAATGCCCATTATTTTTCCTGAGCATTTTCTGTACATTAGCATTTAGCAATTCTCCACCAAGCGAGTGTGTGGGCACCAGGCTGCAGGGAGGCTTTCGAGCCTGGTCACCGCTCGGCAGTGAGACGCCCTCTCTGCTCTGTCCGCATCTTTACACCAGCCCGTGACTCAGTCCTCAGATGCTTCTCCTTCCAGTCTGTGCTCACTCTCCATGGGATCTCATGCCGTCTCATGACTTAAAGCAACGACCACAGGCTGATTCCATCTCCAGTCCAGACCTCCCCTGACCCCAGCCCGGTGTATCTAACTGCTGATCTGACGCTTCCACTTGCATACCTCTCAGACCCCTCGCACTTGACCTCTCCTAGACTCAGCTGCAGTAATCACCCACAAAACACATGTCCCCACTGTCTTCTCCGTATTGGTTTATGATGTTTCCATCTTTTTAATTTTTCAGCCCAAGCATCTTAATGCCTCCATAACTCCCCCTTTTCTCTGATCTGTCAGCAAATCCTCATAGCTATAGCTTCACATGCGCTGGCATCCATCCACTCCTCACTGCTGTGACCACTACCACATGGACCCAGCCCTTAGGTCACAGTGGGTGCCTCCTCCCTGCTCGCCCCGCTCCTCTCCTTAGTCCCCTCAGTCCATGGTCAACACAGCAGCTGGGGGTTCCTGTTGAATGCAAATCACGGCAAGTCACTTCTCTGCTCAGAACCCTCCAAGCCAAAAGTCGAAGTCTAATATGATCTATGAGGCCCTACCTGAGCCAAATCACCTTGGCTCTTTCTCCTCGTCTCCTGTTGCTCTCCACTCATTCTTTCTGCTCTTTCCCACTCGGCCATTCCTGAGACAGGCCAGGCAGCCTCCCGACCCCTGCACCTACCTCACTGGTTTTTCCAGCTGGCTGCCTGATGTGTTTTCTCCCCAAGATAGCCACAGTTAGCACCTTCATTTCCTTCAGATCTTTCACTGAAAATCACCTTCCAGTGAGGCCTTCGCTATATGCACCATTTCTAAGATGTCAGCACCTGCCCGTGCCCTCCTACACCTGCACCAGATTGTACACACGCCTCCCTGTGCCTCCTTCCCCAGACCGTGCTACCGCACAGCGTGCATCCACTTACCTAGCTACCTCCCCTGTTTCTCGCTCCCCACAACTGAGTGAAAATCAATGAGATCAGGGACACTTGTCTATCTTATTAATTATTGTATCCCTAATGTTTCCAATCATGCCTGGTGCCTACTGGATGTTTTGCTGATATTTTTTTGAATAAATGAATAATAGAACTAGGCCACAAGTTTACATGTTGCCAGTAAATGCCACTCTCGAAGCATATTCCCACATCTGAATATTTTTTTCCAGTTTCATCTGCAAAATGAAGTAAACATTTTAAATAGTAACTGTATGATTTGAGAAGTTTCCTCATTGAAACCACATTTGTAAAAGGTGAGCAGGCACAGCAGACCAGATCGCTGCCATTGAGGTGCCTGAGTGAGGTTTGCATCCTCGCCCGAGATATTTAACCAATGGGGGAGAGCAGCTCTTCTCATGTGAGGACCTGCCGAAAATGAACGCGGTGTTAACCTTCCCATCTGTACTCTGAAGGCTCGGCGGTGCTGAGCTGACCATGCCTGAGCCTGCATTATCCGTCAATCTTGTTTCCCTTCTGCTTCTTTGAAAAGAGATGTCCAGGCAGGAAAGAGGAAATTTTATATTCTGAGTATTCATGTTAGTACTTTATATCAGTATAATAGGCTTTATTTCAACAATTGGTTTTTGTTTTTATTCAGGGCAACACAACTATTTATGTGCTGGAAGAAACGATTGCATCATTGACAAGATCCGACGGAAGAATTGTCCTGCCTGCCGACTTCAAAAATGTCTTCAAGCTGGAATGAATTTAGGAGGTAAGTTTTGTACTTTTAGGTCAGTAAAAATTGTTAATATGTGATATAATACCACTAGGCTCTACACCCCAAAATTTAAGATGAACTAACATGGAGCAAAGATTGTTAAAACTCTAAAACGTTTTTGGAGACAAGTATGTCTTAACAGGAATTTAAAAGAAGTATGGCAGGTCTGTGGTTCTAGCAAAGTTTCCCATCCTGAGTGCGCGGAGCTTTCCAGAACAGGGTGCAGAACCGAAACCAAAGCGAGAATGAATGACTTTTTATGTAATACTGTACTTAACAGTTTTTATTACCATCTCTGCTTATAAATAGGACGTACATGTGATAACATTCATCAGACAGGAACACATTCCTAACTCCAGGAGTAAATGTGATAAAGAAAGACCTTATATGAGAAAAACTTTAAAATTTCACAAGAGCTCAGCATAAAAAAGGAGGGGGTGGGGGAAGACTTGAAACAAACACAAAAGCACACAACGTCCATGGATGGGAAGACTCAACCTCCTCAGGGTATCGGCTTCCCCTGAATTAATTTATAAATATAACACGAGCCTGACAAAAACACCAATTGATGATGCTAAGTTCCTAAAGAACAGCCAACAAAATTCTGGGAAAGAAGCAGCATGAGAGCAACAAGCTCTCCCAAATAGTAAAACACGTGCTGCAGCCGCAGTGATGAAAATAGCCAGTGTGTTTGTCGCCTGGTGGTCAGATCAGCAGAAAGTGAAGAGATGAATCTGAATAATAGGAGCATTTTGTGTATCATAAAGTCGGCATTGCAGAGCAGTGGGGAAAGGGTGGAAATTGTGACAACTCAGAAGCCATCTGCAAAGCGAGAAAGTTGAATCCAACTCTTACTATTCCCCAAAATTAATTCTGGGTATTTGAAAGATTTAAACTTTGGAATATAACTACGTAAGTATTAAAAAAAACCATGGATTTAAAAAAAAAAACTGCTCTCCAAGTACAGCAGACCTTTCTCAGCATGAAATAAATGCAGAGCTATGATAGAAAAGAATTGGAGCAGTCAGCACTACTTACAAATCGAATGTACCTGTGCACAGTAGCTGGGCCAGAGGGACCCACGCTGGTTAAAAGGGGTTAAGAGGGAGGGTTCTGGAGCCAAAATGCCTGGTGGGGACTCTCGTGCTGCCATTTCCTGACACTGCGACCTTAGGCCAGTCACCATGTTTCTGTGTTTTCTGATGTTCCATTGGTGTGGAAGTGCACTGGCCTCCAAGGGCGTGGTGAGGATTAACTGAGCGAATGTGCAGTGAAAAGTCAGTGATCGCTCAGTCCCTGTCAGTGACGGGACAGAAGGTGGTCTCACTGCAGTCTCTATGGCACTTTTACAGATTATCTGAGAGGCATTATTGTACCCGGTGTTGGTGAGGGTAATCCTCACGGGTTTAGAGAAGTTAAGTTCTTGCCCAAAGATGCCACAGCCAGTGGGATGATGAGGCTAGATCGTGGGTCTGTGGACTCCTGGTCTGGTGCTTGCGTCTGCCACACTGCTCCCCTGTTCTGACATCCACACCGTCACAACCGTGGCACAAAGGAACACCTTCTGTAGCATGTGAGTGAGGATTAGGAGAGATTAGTAATTTAAAATCGAGATGACATAACTGTACAGCCTTTGGTTGTAAAAGGAACTCTAAATCAATGTTTTAAATCCACCATCTGTCTTTAAACACACACATATACACTAGGGAGGTATTTTTAAAGCATCTGTTTATAATTTTGTAGAACTTCACAAATATTATATAATATATTGTCATGTAATAGAAATATTACCATTAACTATATTCTATAAAATGAAGTTACTATTGGTTACTAAAAAATTACAGAATAGCCATACTTACAGTCCCTACCTCATAGGGTTGTTTCAAGGGTTAACTAAGTCAGTCCATGACCTTGAGAAGAGGGTTTCTCACCCTCTGCATTGTGGGCACATGGAGCCAGATGGTTTTTGTTGGGGAGAACTGTCCTGTGCATTGTAGGACATTTGTCAGTGCCCATTTTCTACCTACCAGAGGCCCGTCGTGACCAAAAATGTTTCCAAACTTTGCTGGATGTCCCCTTGGTGGCAATGAGGCCCACTGGTTTAGCAATAATTGTAAGTAAGTATCATTTTATTGTTACATGTTATTTCCTGCCAGAATATACATTCCACCAGGGGAGCAGTTGTTGTCTGTTTTATTCATTGTTTCAGCTCCAGGGACTGGGAGAGGGCCTGGCCCACAGTGGGAGTCCACTAGCTATTTGTTGAAAACTGAAGGTGGAACAGGCATTTTTGAGGGCTTCCGCGTTCCAAGCACCGTGCTAACCCCTTTCTGTGTGCCGTTCCTTTTAAGCTTCATGGCAACACTGTGTGGCGCATATTGTTCATCTGTCCGTGTTGCGAGTGAGTTCGTGGGGGCACCGAGAGGTTCTGGAGCTGGCCAAGGACACACACCTGGGCATGGCAGGGCCAGAACTCACCCTCTGTCTGGGCAGCACCCAGATTCTGTGCTGGTGTCCACACTGATCATCAGTGAGGTCTGGCCCAGGATGTGATACATAACTCACATTGTTTATTGTCGGGTTCTGTGTGTGCGGGCTAGGCTCGATGGGTTCTGGTAAAACATTTTGATAGAGAGAAAGCTCACTGTGAATCTTGAGGTCATTGAAAGTAGTGAGTCAGAGAGGACAGAGTGGAAATTAATATTTATGAAAGCGATACTTTCTTTAGGGATCAAGTTATAATTTAACCACTTCTGGTTCATGGATTAAATAATTAACTTTTACTAATTATCTAATTGAAGTAACATATGTTTTAATTTTTTTTCTTTTATCATTTATTCTGAAGCCTCAATTTTTGCCTAAATTTGGGCAAAAGGTAATGCGAGCAGTTTTGTTATATTAATAAAAGGTAGTGCAAAGTTTAACCTTGTAATGCAAATCAGTTTTTTTATTAAAAATGGGAATTAAAATTTTTTCATACATCTTCCAATATCACCCCCACTTTCCTAGCAAAGCAGGACTGTCCAGTCTGTCTTTTTCCAGCACCATCCCCCGCTGTTTCTCTTGGGGGATAAGGCAGGTGGCAGCTCAGTGCAATACCGGGAAGACATTTCCATGAGTGAACAACCCTGACTCCAGGACCAGAATCAGCCATTCCCTTCCAAAGTCTTCACAGGTCCAAAATACTTTGGAATAATTTTTGTTTTCCTATCCTATCAGCTGGTTAGCGTGTAAACCTAACCAGGCTTCCAAAGCAGGCTGTCTCTTAGAAAGTGGACGGAAGGCAGAAGAGCAATAGCTTTGTATTTCTCCGGAAAATAAAGCCATAAAATGTGCTGTTTCCCTTTTCTCTGGATCCAGTCCCTCCCTCCCACCACAAGTACTCTTCCTTTTCTTTAAAAATCCTGCTGAGCTTTAGGCTGCATGCAAAGGAAAATATAGCAGGAGATGTGAGAATGTCAACAGAGAAATGGAAAGGAAAATAACAGCTTTCCTGGCCCCAAGCTGGGCCTGCCGTTCTTACTATAGCCCCTATTAGGAGATCTAAAAAAAAAAGTCCTGGCTCTATATACAGGAGAACTTACCTCCTTCGCCAGGGGAATTAATCACTTTAGCTGTACGTGCCAGTGTTCTGAAGAGGATGATCTATTCACGTCTTTTAGAGATTCTCCTAAAATATAAGAAGCATAGTCTGAAAGCCAAGTGGCCCTCAGTTCAAGACCGACTTCCTTGGGGTGTTTCTGGCTTGTCTGCACTTTCGCCGTGGGATATAGAGGGGACCTTAGAGGGTTTTGTTTCTATTCCAAGTCTCCCATGTCACAGATAAGAAACTTGGAACTCAAGATCAGATCATTAGAAACGTTCATGTGGTGATTCCATTGTCAGGTATAGACATGTCAAATCACTATATTGCACACCTAAAACTAATGTAATATTATTTACTAACATGTTTTAAATTTTCACAAAGAATTCAAATTGAGTCATCTTTACCCTTTTCCAAACTACCCCCTTCCATGTCTCATTTTTTATTAGATATGCTGAGCAGTCCACTTTTATGTTGCTTTACTGAAGACTGAAATATTAAAGTTTTATTTCCTGCAGCTTTAAAAAATGTGGACCTCAGAAGCCACCAGATAGCTCTAATTCCGGTCCCAGTTTTCTTCCATCGCCCACCTGCAGTTTCCCTCAATCCCAGCAATCACTTCTACTCAGTTTACCTGGAGCCTCAGCAGGGTGCTGGGTCCCCCATTCCCTCCTGGAATGGAGCAGGTCCTGTGAATAGAGAGAAGGACCTCAGACGCAGGAAGCAGTAGCAACAGCAGACATTGTAGTTGATTTGGGGAGACAAAGAGAAGGGGGATAGGTTAAAAATTGGAAGGGCACATCATGCTGAAATGCTAGGGGTCATTCAAAGAAACAGATACTCTTGTGCACTGCTGAGAAGAACAGAACCAAAGAGAGGAAAGTGTTTAAATTAAAGCTCATCCACATAATGCAACATTAATGAGCCAGTAAAATCATGGTGATGAAAATTCAGAACAACATAGAATTCTTTCTGGAAAAACTAGTGATGAAAAACGCAAAGGCAGAATTTGGGCGGTTACTTATTCTGTGATTACCACTACAGGGGGAGAGATTTGCCTGAGTCAGAAGACGGGCAAGAAATGTTAGAATACCAAAACGATTGTGTTAGTGAAGCCAGGCTATGGATAAGGCTTTTCTTCTCTCTTTCCTAGTTTGTGTGTAATAGGGACATAATAAAATTTAAAGAAAACAAGAGTTCATAATGTTGGACAAAGAAGAAGGGAAGCAGAAGATAACTAATAGTGCTACTGAAAACGTAAAAGAATTAGAAAAAGTAAAAGATTTAGACATCTAGTTAGCCAAAGGAGTAGTTTTCTCTGCAGAGGAAAGGGGAAAGCAAAAAAAAAAAAAAGAGAGAGAGACAAGCAGACAGGCAGGCACACACCTGTAAGTCCCCTGCTGTGAAATGCTTTAACAAGTAAAATGGAGTGAAAAACAAATGACCCAGAGACCAAAGAATGACAGAACCATGACTGACACACCGGCTGGATGGAAAGATCTATTCAGGAAATTGGTTTCACCTGCCAGTAACCTGCTGCAACTGATTGGCGTGGTCACCTGCAGAAGTCACACGCAGTGCGGGTCTGGGGAGAGATATTACAGGATCAGCGCCAGTGAGAGCGCAGCTTTAATATCAGAAATCCAATAAGAAAAACAATTTTTGTATCTCTAAGGGTCTCCTGAGGCAGGATATACAGTGGTCTGCAGAAGTTTAAAAATCCCAAGTGTGCCGACTTTTATGAAGAAATACCATTCCTTAGATTTTTTTCTCTTCTTTTCATCCCTCTTGCTTCTAGGCAATAAGAATTTCAGTGGGGCTTTTGGGCAGTAAAATGGAAGGAGAAATAGTACGTTTGTATAGGTCAATGAAAGTATGTTTTTTGACTCTCCATATATAAGTGAAGCAATATTAATTGTCATAGTGATATAACTTAAATTAAACAACTAGTATTTTTACCTTGCAAATTTCATGGATTGCTGCCAAAGCAGATAGAATTTAAAGATGTTCTATATTTCTTGAATTCCAAGGAATTTTTTTTCCTTTTAAATTTTAAAATACCGCTGTTTATAATTTGCAATCAACATGTGCCTTTGATTTTTATTTGCTTTCTTTAAAACTGTAATTGAATTGGTGTCTTATATGCAAAGATCCACCCTCCCAAGAATATAACTTTGTGGGTACACTCCTTCATGAGCCTACCCAGGTAGGCTGCTTTTCTTGGGTCGTTTTAAGCATATGACCCAGGGATGTTGGAAGCATTCTTCTTGGGTCTACAGATGTCCTTTGGTGCTTCCATTTTTCCTTTGACTTTGTCACGTGTCATCCATGCTGATAGGCTGTCGTCCCAGTCTTAACATCCTAACCTTTTGGGTCCAGGACATCTTGTCATTTGGCCTTGATGGTCTAAGATACCTAGTGCCAGAGCCACCCTTGCATCTTCTGAGCACTTTCTTAGGTGTGGGGTTTTCTCCTGGCTGGCCACTTCCACACAGTCCCTGGTACTTTCTGTAACACACAATTGTTTTCTAATATTGTTAAACTCAGATGACAGTTTTGGTGTAAGAATATGGATAATTTCCCAGGCTTTGTGAAATACTGAGATGTCATTTAGAACACAACAGGTATTAATTTCTAGGACTTTTCTCTTTGATTTTTTCCCCTTTTTACTAGCTTCTTTCCACCAAGTTGTCTCTCCCTACCTTGTTGCATTGGCTTACTCATGATTTCCACTTCAGATGTTTCTACATATTATCCTCTCTTCATCTGTCAGCTCCATTGTTGGCTGAGTGTCCTATGTGCAGACTTCCTGAGAGAGGGCCCAGCTGATTGGTTGGTCACTGTCCAGAGTAGAGCTTCTGATTGGGTGGAGTCCCCTAGAGGATCTAGACAAACAGCAGCCTTTGCCTCAGCTGCCCTTCCCCTCCCCAGCCTCCTGTGGCCAGGTTTTAGGACCCCGTGGTACAAAGTATGACCTGTGACAAAAAACATGTTGACCCCATTTTTCAGAAAGCAGTGTAAGTATGGATAACAACCAGAGGATAATAGGTGCACTTTCAGTAGGAACTGATAACAGTTATAGTCATGTGTTAATTGTGGAGCATCCCTTAAATCATAGTAATTTTTCAACACCCTGATTTTTATTCACATATTATAAGTTATACCTATACTTAAAAGTAAAAAAGCATCAGTTTTTTAGTAAGCAGATTGGCAAAGCAAAATAATAGCTCTTACGCTTCTTGGAACAGAACTGTTAAGGCTTTATCTTAGAGTTCAAGGTTGTTTTGATGATATGGTGACTTTGAAAACACACAAACCAAACAAAATACAAAAAGCATAAGTAAAGCAAATCTTAAGCTTGTTTTATTGAATCACCAATTAATGTGTAAGAGGAACATTCTGTTATAGAGCATCTCCCCATGCCTGGGTTGTTCTCTGTCCCTAAATGCCAGGCTCTGAGATTGGGGATGAGCTCCAGGGTATAGGACGAAGGGTATGGAAAAATTAGGGAAGGAGAAGAAACCACTTGTAGCCAAGTGTCTGAGGTTTACCACACTCAGTCATCTTAGAAACGGGCCGTCAGTCATTCTAGGTGGTCTCCCTGCCTGTTCCCTAGGATTCAGTTGTATCGTCCGCCTCTGACTCTGATTTTCCCAAAGTCATAATCACTGAATTCATTTACTTTCAATTAACAGATATGTCCACTGAGGAGTATAACTCAGTCTTTCTCCATTTGAAAATCTAGAGACTAATGATCTGCTGCTTGTTGGCTTTCTGAATAAATACCTTCTTCTCCTCATTTCCACAGTGAAATACTGTGATTGTGACAGTGCGGAGAGGAAGCCATTTATGTTACAATGACCCCTCTGTCCTCACCTCCAGAATATACAGAAAGCCATTGAGCCAACCTTCTAACAGCCCTTCAGCCTCTGGGAGTAAATACGTATGGTACTTAATATAATTAGGGTCTTTTAAAGTGACGATTTGGGGGGAACAGGTAGCATACCTTTTAAAGGCTAACCCAATACTAAAAGATTTTTAAAAGACTTGTGTTGATTTATCAAATTATGAAGTGTATATTCATCATAGTGATTTATAAAGGAATGTACAAGTCCTCTGTAATAAACTGGGGAAGTAAAGGTGGAAGAAGAGTCAAGATGTTTGCTGAGCCCTTTATTACAGATTCACAAAGAATGAGTTACGGTTTGGCAGAGAGGCTCTTCCAATCCACGCTGGCAGGGACAATAAAAATAGTTTCTTCAAAAGGCACCGCTTCATTATTTTGATTTGTCAACAACAGCATAAAGGCAGTTGCTGAGTCTCACCATAAAAATAAGAACCTTCAAGATGTAATTGTTCTATATTCCTCCTTCAGTGTTTTGTACCATATTTGTTTTTAAGCATAATAATGTAAAATGTGTTTAAATATTGATGAAAATAAGCAGTCATTCTTTTACTGCATAATATTTTATACTAAGATTAATCTGATTCGAACAGGAGGGTCTCATAGTGTTAAAAAGGTCTATCTGTCAATTCAACACCTGTCATCGCATGCCTCTGAAATTCCAAATGTTCCTCATAATGATGCCAGGGTGGTGGTGATAAAGCGGGCATTGGCCTTGCTTTCAAAGAGCTAGTCTGTAAGAATGAAGAAATGAAAAGCCACATAGGCATTGGAAATTTAGCAACAGGTGCTTAAGGTCACCTGGAGTGTTGGCAATGGCCCCAATCCCTGGAGTCCTTTGTCGTTGCTTTACAATGGTGTCAACAACGTCTTGACTTGTATCTGTTAAAACAAGGAGGTGGCCCCACAGGATAGCTTTCTGTGTCTCTGCCCCCCGATGTTTGGTTGGTTCGTCCCGGTTGCTTCCTTTGGGCATTGCGTGGCCCCATGGCATCTACGGGGACTTGCATGGGATGCTGTGTGGGAAGGAGCAGCTCGGTGTCATGAAGTCCCACAGAGGCCACAGCTTCTTCCTGACTGCCCGCCTCCCCAGTCCCAGCTTCAGCACCTTTCCGCAGAGAGAGTCCTTCACCTGGTGTGGCCCCCCCTGAACTTGCGCTCTGAAAATCAATCCTTCATGTCCTCACCTGACAATCGAATCCAACTTGACTGTAAAAACGCCTGGCTACCTTGGAGTTTTTGAAGTTATTCTAGTCTGAGGAAGACTGGGGCCTCTCTGGTCAATCTCCCTGGAAGGCATGCCCTGTGCATCTCTCTTGTCACCTTTTGTAGCAGATACTAGGAAATAGCTGCGAAGATAGACTTAGGATGTGGGAGGCAAGTCTAGCAGCCGGCTTTTTGTCAGTTCCCTTCCGCCCTTGATGCAGCCTGGCAGGTGGCTGTTTCTCATAGAAATGCTGCAGAACCCGTCCTCAGCCACCGCACAGACACTGGGAGACAAACTGTGTGAACACCTTCTAAAGTTTGAGTAATTGAAGACTTCTTTCAACATTAAGTTTTCTCAATCTAGCTCTCTGCACACCAAGCCATTCTTCATTCTAAAATTAGACTAATTCACCAGTGAAAATTCAGCTTCATCTTTATTTGCTATATAAATGAAAGGCACTTCATGTTACTTACTTGGAAACATTTGCATATGGTAATTGGCTCACTTTTTTTTTTATTTTAAAGCAAAAAGTTAAATCCCACAGAGCAAGAACACTTTTCCATTGTGTATATACTCATATTTTTAGATCAGTAAAGTTGGGTCAGATTAGAAATTTCAAGCCACATTCAAAGATTATACCTAAGAATCGGGTGACCTTGGAGGACTGCACTCGGTCCCCACCACGTATCAGATCCATCTGCCCACTCTTTGTTTTGAACACACTCGCACATGTCGGTCCCCTAGAGACTCCCGCAGTAAATCTGAGTGGAGCGTGGGCAGCTTTACTTCCGTTATGTTCTGCCTGTTGTCCTTCGTTCACTGGAGCCGAGAACCCTGTTCTGGGGGTCGCTGTAGCACTGGCAACAGTTTTCTTAGGATAACAAAACATTTTTGTTGATTTTTTAAAGCCCTTTCAAAAGAAATTTTCATCTCTTTCCTATTTAATGTTATTTTTATGTCTCTCAAGAAGATCACTAATCAGCATTTGGTAAATATTTCTCTTCATCAAGAGAAGTCTCCTAGAAATGATATTTTAAGTTAATGTATCTGATTTGTTTTTTTACCAAGTCTAGCATAGCCTTACAGAGGGCTCTGTTAGTGTATAGCCTACTGACATTACTAGTTACAAAGCAACATTTTAGCTGTATTTGATAAGCTGTACATTTAAATGCTACAAATATGCGGAGCAGAGTGTTCAAAGCTGAACAGTGAAGGAAGGTGCCTTGTCCTCAGAGAGGACAAGCACCGAGACAGTGACCCTCCAGTTCTGTGTGGGAGCCAGGGGCAAGGAAGGAATGAGAAAGTGGGGAACAGTCTCAGAGAGATCACCTAGCAGGAAAGGAAGGGGCCCTGAAGAGGTCTGAGATTTGCTGCGGAAGAAGCAGCAAAGTAAGAAATGCCATCCTAAGTGCACCCACTTCCCCCCACCTCATACCCCGGACATGTGCAGACATTTGTGTCCCCTCGGGGGAGGTGAGAGCAGAGGGAAGGGAGCCAGGGCTGCCTCCTGCCCCCACCCCCACATTCCCAGTGCCCCAGGGCCCTGCCCTGGGTGTCCTCCCGCATGCTTGTCGTCAGTGGGTTAGAAGGAAAAGTCTGTGTGTCTCTCAAGTCGTCAGGTGGTTGTCTGTCCTCCATGCTGTTGGTCCTTCACAGTAAATGACCTTTTGACCCACTTCTCCATCCTTGCTCAGCAGAGATGGCTTGGGTCACCTTTTCAGTTCATATTAATGGTGACACTGTTGTTGGTGGCTTTCTAGTTGTTTTGTGGTTAAAGCAAAGTCCTTATCTAGCTTTAAATGTTATATAAGAGATTTGATTAAAATACTCTGGAGTTGCAAACAGATTCAAAATAAAACTTAAAAGAGCTTGCTTTAACTTTATTTATTCTAAGGCTCATTGACTGCCCTGTTCCCAAACAGGCTTTGGTATCTACTATGTCAGTTTTTCTAAAAATGTTTGATTTAGTTTCTTTCTTAATAAACAAAACCGGAAGCCTCCCTTAGGTTATTTGAAAATAAGTGGGATCCTGTGACTCAGCATAAAGCAGTGATGACATGCTGGTTTGTGTTCAACTCCCACACATCCCCTCTCTGCCCTTACCTGGTCCCCTCCCCTCGAAAGATTCTGAGCAACCTCTGAGCCTCCTTCTTCATGACTGGTCTGGCCACCTGGCTCGCTGTGCCCCCTGCACAGACAGCAGCTCTCCGACCCACAGCCTTCTCCACTCCAATGACGTGAGCAGTTCCATCAAGTCAGCCTTGCCAGTGGAGTGCCCAGCCCCTTACACAGGTACAGCAAAGGCCTCGTATTTGCATTAGAGTAGGAGAGCTGAGAGGGAGCCATGGCACTCCTGTGGGTAGGAGCATCCTCTTGCTGCTCTAACAAAACACCTCAAGCCTAAAATAGCAGAAATGTATTATCTTAGAGTTCCCCAGGTCAGAAGTTCAAAATGGATCCCAGTGAGCTGTGCTGGCAGGCTGTGTTTTTTGTAGGCTCAAAGAGAGAATGTGTTTCCTTGCCTTTCCACCTTCTGGAGGCTGCCTGCATTCCTTGGCTTCTCCCCTTCCATCTTCAAAGCCAGATTAAATGCATTGCTCTTACCACTGCTTTTCCTCTCTTCTCTGCCTGTCCTGCCTCCGTCTTCACCTACAAGGACCTTGGTGATTGTACTAGGCCCCCTTGAATAATTCAGAATCATTACCTTATCTTAACATCCTTAATTAAATCTGCAGAGTCCCTTTTGCCCTGTAAATTCACAGACTCTGGGCATTAGGAGCATCTTCGAGGGACCATTATTTTGGCTGTCATGATACGGCCTGTGTTCAACAAAACATTTCGTCATGCTGGCATTTTGGGATGCCATCCCAACTTGGGTCCTCGACTCACTCAGTCACCTCATCCCCCTCTCTCCTGACTCCCTGACTCCACCCCTTCTTTTTGTAAAGCCACTAGGGTGTCCTGTTCGAAGCCTTCCAGCTGTGCCTTTGTCCCCACCATTCCTAAATGGCCTCTATACTCCTCCCCTAGGCTAAGTCTCTGTTAGCTAAGCCAGACGTACCTCAAACACCCCAGCACCTCCCCATTAGGTGCTCTCTCCACAGATCAGACTTTCACACAGTGGGATGAGCTTTTAGTTTCTAAGATGTGACCCATGTATATAATTTATTAAGACTTCTCCTATAAAGCTTTTTAGGACTTCCTGAGAGGAAGTTAATTAGTACCTCTCTGTGCTTCCAAAGCCTCTATTGTAGCACTTACCAGGTTTTATTATAATTATTTGTTTATAGTTGTTTCTTGCCAAGTAGTCTTTGAATTTCTCAGGAACAGAGTTGTCCTTTTAGTCTTTCTGTTTGGTGCACTTAGAAAGTACAAAGGTGCTTGATAAATGTTTATTGCATAAATGAGTGAAAAAAATAACATACAATTAAACCGTGCTTATATATTACTAAGCTGAATTTAGAAAAAAAAATTTAAGTTTGGTTATGTAGATATTAAAAGCATAATGGAGTTCATTTCAAAAGCAGTTCTATAACAGAGTCCAAGAATGATATTTTTTAAAGTTCTAGTATAAATATTATTTTCTGTCTCTGCACCATGAAGGTGCAGTTTCCAAATCACATATGATAAGTCTCAAGCTTCATATTGACTTATGTAGTGTAATTTGGCAACTTCTTAAATGGCAATATACTGCAGACAAGGTTTTATATATCTCTTCATTCCTTTATGGGTGATGTGATGTTTGAACTCCTTGATTATGCCTGTTTAACCACGTTTTTGTCCCCAGCATGGGATGATGGCATTTTGGGATAGCCATTGCTGCTGTTAAGGTGGGAATACTAGCCCTGAGTGAGTGGTTTGTAACGAAGCATTAAGTTCAACATCAAGAGAACTTAGGATGAGTTGACCTAGAGTAAAATGGCTGGAGGAGTGAGTCTCCGAAATAAATAAGAAGTAATGGAATGAAAAGAAAAGCGTGAGAATTCAGTTAATGTATGGTTGAAGGGCTTAGTGGAGGAAATCCCAGGGTTGTTAACAAAATCAGTGGAATCCATGGTCTCTAGAACCCAAAGTGGCAACCCAAAGGCAAAGGGTATGTGCTGATCAGGTGGGAGAGGAACCCATCTTTCCAAGAACTTCACCAGGACTGACAGAAATTCTCAGCCCATGAAGAGAATGTTATCTGGGAGGACCCACAAGACCTTCATCATGAGAAAAAAACGTGTGCCTACTACATAATCGAACAGCGTGAAACTCCACTCGTGATTGAAGGGACTCGGGCAGGCTATACCTGGGAATTCCTTTGGATTGTCACCATGGTTAATCCTGCACTGAAGTTGGCCAGGCACAGGGCCGCCATTCACAGGACAGGGAAGAGCCTCGGGGTGTGGACCTCTTTGCCTCCAGGTGGTGTCAGCAGGAAGTTGCCCCCCGGGAACGGTGCCAGCAGCACAGCTGAAGGAAGACTCACTTTGGGGAAGGCCCAGCTTCATCACAGGAACAAATACTCTTTTTAATGGGTGGTTAGTAAGGAAGCCCATTGTATGAAACCCAGCTTGAATTTTAATGTGAGAATGTTGAAATCAGTCAGTCATTACTCATTTTTTTATGAGTGTAATAACATACAGGATATGCCCTTGACAGTCGGTACATACACCCTTTGGGTGTGGTAGGGTACTTGGCCATGACTTATGAATTGTAACCTTGGCATTATGAGTACACGCAACTGCGGGACCCTCTCTCATGTGCTGTGTGCGTGTGCCTGGGGCGCCTGGAAGTCGTATCTGTAGTTAGAGTTAAAAAGTGTGGCACTAGGTCACCAGAGCTGGGTCTCTGGGAAGCTAATGGTAAATTTTGAATGTATGGATAGGTGCTAACCCTCACAACACTAAGGACGCATGTGTCAGGAATGTCATATAGAATTTGCCCATCTGTAAAGCTTGGGGGAAACTTCAGAGCCTCTTCCTCAGGGACAGGCGCCTCTCAGTTCCAGCTGTCTGTTGTCATTGGAGAAACCAGGCGAATATTACCAGATTTGGAGACTCCTTTTTGAGATATCAGAAATACAGTGTGTGTGTGTGTGTGTGTGTGTGTGTGTAGTATGCCAGATTCTGAACTATGAAAACAAAGTTTTTAAATTATACTTAACTCACTTTCTAGTTTACAACTTCTGCTATCAGGGAAGCTAACTTTAGGAAACATAATGGATTAGCATGCTTCTTATTTCAGTTCTCATTTGATTGCTTTTTTATATAAGTCTAGGGATTTAATTATCTTTCTAGCTTACTGTTCTTTATATCAACTTCCTTAGTGGAAACTAGTGGTCCTCAGTCAGGGGCAGTTATACCTCCAGGGGGGGACATTTGGCAAAGTCTGGAAATATTTTTGGTTGTCACAATTCGTAGTGGAAAATGCTGCCGACACCTAGGGAATAGAGAGCCAGGGATGCTACAAATAGTCTAGTTTGCCCAGCACTGACCTGACAATAGAGAGTGATCTGCCCAAAATGTCAGTAGCAATGAGGCTGAGAATCCCTGGTGTTGAAGATGTTTTTATTCTTGTCTGTAACTCCTTCCCTCCTTCCCTTCCCTTCCCTTCCCTTCCCTTCCCTTCCCTTCCCTTCCCTTCCCTTCCCTTCCCTTCCCTTCTCTTCCCTTCCCTTCCCTTCCTTTCCCTCCTTCCACTCTCTCCCCTCCCCTCTTTTATTTTTTTGAAGAAGCTTCTTCCAAGTTTTCTCTCTTTCTCCCTCTTAATGGTAATCCCATTCAGAATCTTTAGGTTGGTTCTCAATTTCAAAAGGCAGGGAAAAAAATGACAAGGGAGTTTGTTAAAAATGAGGAGACTTCCAGCCCCCACTTGTAGATATCCTGCCTTCTAGATGTGGGGTGGCCTAAGATTATGCATCTTGAAAAAGCCCCCAGATGGTTCTAGGGAAGACCGTGCATGGACCACAGCTAGAGAACTAGCAGGATACTCTGTTTCATCATCTCTGGCCCTATGCTTTTCTTCATTTTTCACATCCTGTGTTAGTTGAAATTCTCTGATGTATCATTGCTTTTAGTAAGCCTTTAAAGTATAAATAGCTTTTAATAATTATTTATATTGGTTTAGCCAAAATGTCTGTTACAGTTTTTTCCATAAAGTAAAAGACACATTTTTCATTTTCACCAATAACTTTATTGATTTGGATATTTTGAGTATGTTGGCTATCCCTCGCTATTGGCCACTAATGGGTAGAGGGCAGGGGTGCTGCTAAACATCTTGCAATGCATAAGGCATTGCCACACAGCAAAGAGTTACTTGGTCAAAGTGTCTGTGGTACCAAGAAACTTCATAAACCATTTTCCCATGCTCGATCAGGTGCAGCACCTTCTCCATACGCTGCACAAATCATTTTTTGTGTTTCAGTTGCATTTTTACCTTTCTTGAAATAATAAAGCATAATACACCAAAAATGTTGAGTATCCTCTTATATCTTCAACATTAAAATGGCTGCACAAAAATTCACCTGTTTTGATAATTTTTTTAAATGCACACTGGTACGACAGCTGTCACAGTATAATCTAACAACTGTTTCAGATGAAGTTAAAGACAACTGAGTAGTACTAGAGCCTTCATACAGAAAAAAGACGTAACAGACTTTCCATTTTTTTGTAACAGAATTTATTTCCTAATGCAACCCAATACTTTAGGAAATAAATTAAAATTTATTTAGGGACAAAAAGTGGAAATTATATATAACCATATTTGGACCTTATAAGTTGTCCAAGTAGCTAGAGTATTTCTGATAAGGGTTTCTTCCCCAGATTTCTAGTCTTTCCCCACCTTTTTGTACAATGTGTCTTTCCCATAAGAATCTAGTTGATAGCAGGCTCCTGAAAATACAAGATTACAATGGTTTTTTTGAACGTATGAACCAAGTTCCGAAACACCAGACTATCACAGCTGTAAATACTGAAAATAATTTATGTAAGTATTTCCTAATCAAACTACTGCACACGAAAAGTCACAAAACTCCCTGGAGACAGTAGTCAGGCTGTGTACTTGCGCCAAGAAGGCAGAACAGCCGGCGAGGGCAGTTCTGGCTACTTAGGAGCCATTCCTACAAATTCTCCTCGTCGCCTATGAAACTGGACAGTTACACAAGTCCCCGCCTTCAGGGGCTTCAGCTCCCACTGGGCAGGCCATGCGTTGTAATGCACACTGACTTGAGCTCCAGGGCTTCGTTAGCCGATTCTGTGGCAGTTACTCAGGGTCTTCTTGAAATTTACTGTAAGAATCGTATGTGGCAGTCGGGTCATTTATTACCACGTTGGGTCATTTATTAAGGCATATCTTCTCTAATGTCATTACAAAACTGTAGATGGCCTTCTGCACAGGTACGACAACCCAGTCGTGCAAACACTCAGTCTGCTAACCAGCTTGCCACCAGAGCCGTGGATAGCCTTGTCAGCCAGCGTCGATCCCTTCCTTTGGTAACCCTAAAGAAACCGTTTTTGAGAAAGCAGGGATTCCATTTGGGTGGTGGTGTGCTCACACCGAGTTAAACAGATATTCAAGTGCCCGTCCGGTGACCTAGGGAGAGGTCTGTAGCCTCTCCCTCATAATTTTCATCGCGTTTCTTCCGGCCTGCTAGAAATAAATATAAACAAATGTCTCATTGGGCAAATGTGTTTCCACAGGTTTCTCTGAGCCCCTCCTATGTGAAATTTCTGATGCTGGCCACTAACAGGCCACTAAACTGGAAACCGTCGGGGCTGTGTGTATCTACCGTGTCTACCAGTGACAGTCCTCAGCAAGCCCATTTATCTTTCTGGAACTTTACTTCCTGTGATTTAAAATAAGGACGTTAAGCTGGGGGGGTGGGGGGAGGGTGTGTGTGTGTGTGTGTGTGTGTGTGTGTGTGTGTGTTCTGGCTCTAGAAGGCTGATTCTGTTAGGCTGCTCACAATTTTAGAATCAGAATGTTGAATTGATGACGCTTATTTGGGGCAGATTCCAGCTTTTCTCTGCATCCCCACCCATTCCCCAAGGATGGGCCAGGGTCAAGGGCAAGTATATTTCCTGTCAGTCCACCCACAGAAAGGATCCCATGCTACTGTGTCTAATTCAGCGACACTAACAGGGCCCGAAAACTAGGGACGTAGATGAGAGGGTCTCTTTTCTGAATTCTAGCAGTGTGTGGTTCTTCTATGAAGTTAAAGAGGTAAAAGGCGACTTTGTTTTTCAGTCTTCCCTTTTTCATCTCTTCTTAGACTTTCTCAAAGTTAGAAGTGATAGAGCTGCCTGCCCTCTGGGACTGCATTTGGCCTGATGCTTCTCAGAGAATGTCTTATCAGAGGAGGGCTGGGTGGAGCCTTGGCTGGAGTTGTCTTCCAGGTAGACCAGCCTGGCTCGTTGGCATTCGGCATGAAATCCAACACCCTCTCTCCGATTCCCTTAAAGGCCTGATTAGAGAACGGCGGCCTCAGTCATTGCATTCATGTAGCCTGCACAAGGCCAACAGAGCATTCACTTACTTGCTTATTTGCACTTCTCTCTCTCTCCATTCAGTGAGCACTTATTTAACACCGACTGCGTACCATGTAATAAAATGTATAGACAAGTTCTAAGCGTGATAATCCGGGAACCAAATGAATATAGATCATCTCATTATGTTGTGCATGGTCCTATGATCTTATCTGTAAAGGGAGATTATTTGATCTTGAAAGAGAATTTCTGACCCTAACTGTGGGCCCAAAGAAAATAACATTAAAGGATAGGAATTCTCCACAGGGAAGGTCATCGGCTCGTACCGTCCCCATTCAATTTTGGAGGTTAAAGATGGTTGTGAGGGTTAAAAATTGTGTTTTACATGGTATGCAACTTACAGCCACATCATCATCCATTTGAAAATTGTAGCATGAAATTGGCCTTAACCCCCATCAGCAGAGCAGAGCTGACCCCTACTCAAGACCTCTGCTCTGGTGTGACAGCGTGGGCCACGCCACAGCACCAGCAGAGACACATGCTAACACTAGCAAAGCCATCGGTGACACCCATCATCAGAGGCGCATTGCGCAGAGGCGCGAAATGACAGCACACTAGCAGGCTTTGTTTCCGGCGGAGGGAAACCTCTCTTTGGAATGTAAGCAGAACGCTAATAGCGATTTGCGAGAAGAAACAAATAACTGGTTTTGTTTCCTCTCCTTTTTGTAAATGGGATGCTACTTTAAAAATGACTCAGTGTCTTAAATGTGAATTGTGGAGTCTTTCCCAAAGGAAAACTTTCAGAAGTGACCCAGTTATCTTTCCTGAACCTCCCCAGTAGTCTCCCCGAGGCCTCCTTGGGGCTGCTCATCTCCCACCTTTGAGGAGAGGGGCTAACTGTTCTCATCTAATTGTGTGTTTCCATCCCAGGCGGGAGAGAAAAACTCAGACTGTAGGGAATCACTGAAAATACAGTAAAAAGGTAATCACTCGGTAATCATGTTTGCATATCCTAAAAGTTTCTTTTTAATGAGTGAGCATCATATTTATTAAGACCTTAAATTCTCTCTCAGACCTTTTTTTTGGACATCGTTTTAATGTAGCTAAATAACATAAATTTGAGGAATACTTTTGAAACTTCAATGGAAAGCATATTCTAAAGATTTCATTGAGGCCGCAGTGCTGAGCTAGGTTTTGAGAGTCACCCCGAGCTGGCATTTACTCTGCGTCCGGCTCCCCTTCGAACCAGAGCTGAGAGGTCAGGCGGTGTGTGCGCCCTGCCTGGGGCTATTCCCCACCAGGCAGCTGGGACAGCTCCTCCCAGCAGCAACTGAGACCTGCCAGCACCAGACATCACCAGAGTGCCTCAAGATGGTTCAGTATCAGCCCTGTGTACCAAAAAAAAAAAAACCTGGAATGGAAACATGAGAAGCAAATGCAGGAGGATCACTTATTCAAAAAACGCCATTTGGTTTGGCTCAGCTTTATCTGGGAGTTTCCAAACCAATTCAGCCTGCATCCCTAAGAGATCCCAGCCTACAAAAATAACTTTTTTCAAGTACATGCATCATTGGCTACTATTAATTCTTAACTTAGACTTATTCTGATAATGTCAGTGAAAGAAAATGTGGATAAATTTCTTAAAATAATGTAAAATAAAAATAAACAGGAGCAACATTTATTTTAAATGCATACAAGCTATCAACGTTGGCATTTGTTTTTTCTGTCCTCGGTACTAATTAATCACTGCCCCCCAACTTGAGTGACATGTGCTTATTGTACCCATCCTTTCTGATATTGGTGTTAGCTTCTAACATGAAGGGTTTTTTTTTAAATTCTGCTTGTCCACTTTGTCTTGCATTTAGAAAATGTTCTGAATACGGCAGTGATAGTACTCAGAAATACAGAATATTTTCTGTGTCATACAAATTGTGAGAAATGCATTTTTGTGCCAGGTCATAGGCTCTTTATTGTACATGAGGTTATCTGGCTCTCCAGTCCATTTTCTGACTAAGCAAACATTTTAATAATCTTTAACTTTCAGTTATAATCTCAACATTGGTAGTCTCAACCAAAACTTAATTCACTTGTCATATAATGTCAGTCATTACTTATAATTTGATTATATATAAAATATATTAAATAATAGTTTTTTAATTAAAACCATAATGATGAAGCTCTAAGTAATTATTTTACAGAAAGACTATCAAGCTAAGAGGTTTGAATATTTTGGAGAAAATTGGTGTTGGAGATAAAACTAGCCTGTATAGCCTTCCATTCTATTTTAGAGTTTTTATTTCTTTTGTACACAAATGCTAATCATAAAAAAAAAGTTCTGAAATCGACTTTAGGCAACTTCCTCTCTTGCTTTAGAAGTCTCAGACCCGTCCGAGTTCTCAGGTCACTGCATACAATTAAATGGACCGAGACAAGGAAACCATGGCAGGAAAGCAACAGCAAATGCCGTGAGGGAAAAACAATCATTGAAATATGCCTAAAAAGTGATGTGCAAGGAAATGTTCGGGCATTTTATTTTAAATGTTCTTTAAGAGCTTATCTTCTCCTGAAAATTTTATAAGGAAAAATGCCATTACCTAGTGTAAATAACCTCCTAATATATCTGTTGGGTAAACTCTTGTACATAATATAATATATTGGTATCGGAGATAAAACTTTATGATATAATATATTATATTACATATATAATGTTGCTGAAGGTGGGTCCTGCTCAGCCGACTTACCAGTCGGGGGAATTGTGCACGGGCCTTCCTGTGGGTTTCTGCCCAGCGCGTGTTCTAGTATCTGACGACTTGTTTTCGGCCTGAGCCCACTGAGGACCACACTTAGACTTGGGAAGGCACTGTAAATTAAGCTGGGTGCTTTGGTCGAGTTCCAGGTCACTGCCTTCTGCCTCTTTCTCATGCCTTGTTCACCCCTGACCTTGTTCGAACAGCAGTGTTTCTTCATAAAACATTCCTAATGAGACTATTTACCTTGCATACCCAATAAGATCGTGCTCTGTGTAATAAATTCTCTGCTCAAACATAAGCCAAGAAGGCAGGCAGCTCTTGCGGCTGTTAAAGAATTAACTTTTTAACTGAGGGAGGGACCTTTTTCCGGGCAGCCACAGCTATTTTCATAGTGTTATTTCCCTGATTTTCAAATATATTATAGAACTAAGTGAAGGTTTTCTTTCTCTTTTTGCTTATTTGTCTGTGTTTTTACAGACGTAGCCCAGGTATTCCCAAAGAAGAAGAATTTACAAAGCAGGTAGTTTGCACAGTCGACCCTTGAACAGTGCAGGGGTTAGGGGTGCTGACCTCCTGCACTGTTGAAAATCCACAGATGATTTCTGACTCTCCAAAAACTTAACAATAGCCTAATGCTGACTGGAAGCCTTATAATAACAGAGCCAATTAATATATATTATATGTTGTATGGATTATATACTGTATTCTTAGGATAAAGTAAGCTAGAGAAAAGAAAATGTTACTAAAATCAGAAGGAAAACTGCATTTTCAGTACTGTATGTATTTACTGAAAAAAATTTGCATGTAAGTAGACCCGAGAGATCCAAACTCATGTTGTTTGAGGGTCAACTCTATTTTCTAGAGAATGCTTATTTTTATTCAAAAATATCTTGTGTCTGAAGAACTCAACTATTATTTGCAATGGAGCTTACAAACTTTATTTTTAACCAGAAGAAACCAGTCCTTCCCCCTCAGTATATTCTATTATTTATACAGACAGTCTGGTTTCATTTCTGCCTACTTTGGTGTCTCCTCCCATCAGAATGAAGGTGCCCTGACAAGGAGCAAAGGAAAAAGCCTGGGTAATCTGACGCAGCAGCAACCCCTGGCCCTAGGGCACAAGGAATTAGAGAGAAAACATCTCGAGTATATACCCCTCTTAAGAAAACTAATCTCTTGAATACAGCTGATCCAGGGGTACCCTTGCTGATAATTTAGAAGTCATTGGAGCTCTAGGTCCTTTTCACACCCCCTTAGACCTCCTGATGGGACATCATCTTTAAATGCAATGGGGCTTCTCTGTTCTGTTTCTCCATATCATTGCAATAAATCACTTGCTCCCAACCACCGCAGTACTGATCAGTGCCGTCCTTGGGACCCTGTGCAGTGGCGATAACAATGGTGCCTGCTTCATAGGGCATTTACGAGCATGAAATGCGATGGTATTTTTAAAAGATGCTCTCCTAGCACATGACATACAGATTCTCAATAATAGCTCAGTACTATTGCTGTGTTTCCCACTAATAAAATTCTATACTCTCAGAATTAGGAGAAACCAAAGAGCCCATTTTAAATACAGAACTGTAACTTACAGTGGTGACACTATTTACTTAAAAAGGTCAGAGTGACTGCTGGGGGAGGTGGTGGAAGGTGGGATTTTTTTGTCTGTTTTTTGTTTTTCTGTTTTTGTGTGGTGTTGGATCTCAGGCACGCAGCCTGAGATCACAGTATTTGGCCTTAGAAAGTATTTTGGAAAAATAGTTCTGTAATTGTGCCTCGCCACACTTAGAAGCCTAAGGGATTTGTTCCTGTCTGGTAGACAAACACGAACCAGAGAAGTTCCTTCCAGACAAATGAAAGGCTGGCCTTCCTTACTTCCACTGCAAGGTCCCTGCATCCCAGCTCCGTTCAGCCCCATTCTTCTGCGCTAGGGCAGGACCACATTCAGGCAGGCAGGATGCTTGTCCCTCCATTCCTTTAGAGTTTTTAGAAAAGAACAGTGCATGTTCTTGCCAGTAATGCACTGCAGGCTCCTTCTCGAACTCATTTCCAGAACTCTTGGACAGAATTACCCTAACGTCTGACGTAGGTCCCTTCTGCCCTTTAAACACGTTGTATCTCACCTTGTTTTCAGCAGAGCGAGAAAAGAGACGCTCACCATGATTCGGCAAGTGCTTGAAGTTTTTGAAATTGCAGTTTGGGTTCTCATGTGCCTCCCCTCCTGCCCTAGAATAAGTCAGTCCTAGTCTTTTTTCACCCTTCTCTTCCATAAGCAGTTTTTTTGTCCAGAGCTTTGGGGGCAGGGGTTGTTCTGTCACTCCCTTCCCGAGGCTTCCTGGAGGCAGGTGGCAGCACAGCAATGGCGAGGGCGGTGCAGGAGCCTGCTGCCCACGCCCCGGCCACAGGCCTCCCTGCGTCACCACTGCTTGGGATTATTTGAGTCTTCGAAGCAGGGCCAGCAGGAGCTTGGCAAAGCAAAAGGAGCTCCCTGCTCCTCAGCCCAGTAACCGCCTCTTGATTTCATACAAACCTAGCTAAGGTTCGGTGGAAGAAACCTCTGGAAGGTTTCTCCATCACCAAGAGGCCATTTCTCTGACATCCTGTTTCCTTCTCTTCTGAGATTCCTTCTTGGTTTCATGCCACCCCAGCTGGGCTAGAGCTCAGAGATAGGCTGCCTCACCTTTAAAAAGCACTCTGGCCCAAGATGGAGACCTCCCCATGCATGTCCTCCTGTGTGCACATACCCCTGGGTCTGACTGGCATTAAACGGAAAAAATGTTGCTAAGTATTAGAGGGAAAAAAAGAATATAATCATAGAAAATATAAATGCCATAAAAGCAGTCATAGTAATTAATCATCTGGCTAGCCCCAGAAGAACCTATCTCCAGCAGGGAAGGTGTCACTGGGCATCATCTTCCAGAACCTTGCTCCTGTCTCTGCAAAATCAGTGGACCCCTTTCAGCTCCCTCAGATTCCCTTCAGTCTCTCTGCTCAGACGGAGCTGCACATCTCAGGGACTCTGCTCTTAGGGATGTCCTTAATTTTGGGTGGCTTCCCACACAGGGGAATGGCCCGTCCATATGGGCCCTCACTGTGATCTGAATTGCAACAAAAGCAAACCAGGGCATGGCGAAAATTAGTCCGAGAGTATAGGAGGGGGTGAGCTCCGTGGAAAAATTAAAATTGTGCCCCTGCCATTGCCTGACTCTGACTATATTGTTAGTACAGCTGACCCATAACATATCATAGCTTCACGAGCCGCACTGTTTTCTTATGTGTGGATCCAGCTTCCCCGAGATTACCTCCGTGGGCCAGGCCCAGGTCTTGTTCCTCAGCATTGCGCTGCTCATGAAACCAGGGTGCATCTGCACAGTGGGTGGGTAGTAGTTATGCACTAAGTAATGGATGAATGTGCCCTACAAAAGTAGCAACGAAATTATCTTTATTAAAGATAGAAAGATATCTATGGAGATTATACACACATGAAAACTTAACATATAGAGATCCATTCATTTGGAATGTCTTTTCCCCCGGGTTTATTGAGGTTATGATTGACCAATAAAAGTTGATATGTCTAAGGCATTTGAACATATGAAACGAATATGCCTGTGTGATGATTTTCACAATCATACTAATATGTAACGTATCCAATACCTCACACAGTTTTACCGTCTTGTGTATGTGTGGTGTGGAATCTCTTTTAAAGTCGTCAAAGGTTGAGTTTGAGGTTGTCCTAGCGTGTTTTCTATGCTAATAAAATCAATAATTGGATTTTATTGATTTAATTTGTGAAATGATCTATGTTAATGTGAGATTATTTAGAGATACTTTTAAACACATGCTCTTTTCAAGTTCTTAACCTCTCAAGGAGTATTCATAAACAACGGCAGCGCCTCTTCATTACTACCAATTGAGAAGTTCATTATTTATTCATGAAACAGCATGCACCTGGACCACGCCCCGGCTCTGTTGTGTGTATCCGTACAAATGTTCGTGCAAATGACAGAAGTTTTGCTGCTAAGCCAATTCAATGTGTGGAAAGATAACAGTCCTTCCTTTGCTTTCATGACACAAGTACTTGGTTGTGTCCCCGACTCCCAGGGCAGTTTTCTTCTGGTTCCAGAAAGGCAGAGAGAAGCTGTGCAAACGAAGAGGGCCTAGAAAGGGGGGACGCGGGACTTAGGTGCAGGTGGCCAGGGAGGTGGCCTGCGGAAGGCAGGCGCTGGGGGCCGATGCTGTGCTTGGCCTGAGGGTTAACGCCAGTGATCACATGCGGCCTGTGGACAGAAAAATACATGTTTTCCTGTAACCTCAGTGCGTCCTCTCTGTAATAGTTACTGCCAAGACCTGAAATTGCAAGAGATGGTATGAGGAATTTCTAAAATGACAGAATTCTTTCCCACTTTAAATTTTTCCAGTGAGATGCTGTAATTGAAAACATTCTCTATCAGCCTTTTATTCTACTTTAGAAGGCGGGGGTGGGGGGGGCGGGGGGGGGCGGGCAGCTGTACTGATTACCTATTTCTGAGTCGTTTAACCAAACACAGTTGAGACACACAGTGACGCAAGTACCATGAGAGCCAGTCGATGTCCCCATGTTACTGGGGGATGCAGGAAGGATAGAATTCCTAGCCAGCCACCATCCTGCCACCTCAGTACCAGGTCATACTGGCCTGAGGAGGTAGAGCAAAGCAAACAGGAAGTCTGGTCATGCATGCCACGTTTCATGGCCTTTGTGAATCTTGAGATCCCACTGGGAGTTTCCCACAATGTTCGTAGGGTCCCAGCAGATGCTCCTTGCTTGCTATTTTGCACATCGGCCAGGAGAGGAAGCAGGATCTCCCCATTGCACAGCTGCTGGGCAACAATTCATGGAGAATCACTAGAGTTTTGTCTCCCAGCAAGGCCCGGAGACAGTGGCTGTCAAGATGCTGCTGTTAATTAAGGACTTGGCACCTGAGGGCAGCCACTACCCATGTGCTAGTAACTGTAACATCCAAGTAAGGCAGGTGAGACTCTGTGGGTGTAAGTGGGACTGGGAGATGCTCATAGCCATCTTAATGCACGCTACACATGTGTGCACTCACACAACTGGTGCTGGCAATTGAGCAATAAAGTGTGGCCCTGGCTCCCTGGGAGCATGAGCACCCCAGCCCAGTGACCATTAACTCCATGTTCCGGTAAGTAAGGTTGTGGGTAGTGATAAGACCCCACATTTACGTTCACTGCCACATTGGATAAGGGAAACCTGCTCATCAAGTATCTTTGGCTAAAGATTTTCCTCTGTAATTAGCAAACTTAATTAGACACTTGGATTTGAAGCCCGTGCTAGCCCAAAGTATTAAAAAATACAAATAAGAGCCCTGGTTGGTATGGCTCAGTGGATTGAGTGCTGGCCTGAGAACCGAAGGGTCACTGATTCGATTCCCAGCGTGGGCACCTGCCTGGGTTTCGGGCCAGGTCCCCAGTAGGGGGTGCACAAGAGGCAACCACACATTGATGTTTCTCTCCCTCTCTTTCTCCTTCCTTCCCCTCTCTAAAAATAAATAAATAAAATCTTTTTAAAAATATGAATGAGATAAAGAGAAAAGGATTAGAGGAGAGAGTGTGGGGCAGAGAGGTTAATTTGTGGGCTCTGAGCCATAGCTGGGATCAAAACCCAGCCCTGGCTGTGACCTTGAAGCATTTACCTCTCCGTGCTTCAGTTCCTTCCCCTGGAAAATGGAAATAATATGACTAATCGCAGTTTTGAACTGTGCTTAGCACATAAGTGCCCAGTACATTTAGGTCATTTTTATTTTAGTGATGGCATTTTAAAAGCCCTAACTCCACAATGGATCATTTATACAGTTAGAAATTTTGAAAAGGAATAATAATTAATAACTCAGACATTTTATTTTAAAATGTCAGAAACTTAACGTTTCCTACGTGGAAGTAAATTAATACTTAATGAATGTAATACTTACCAAAATTTGAAAATGAAACAAATTTAGTCCACAAACATTTATAGAGTACCCGTAAGCACTGAGGAGAATGATGTTATAGAAATATATATGATATTATCAACTTCCAGGAGCTGTAATTTTACAATTCAGCATGTGTTAGAGAAGCAATATGAAATTGTCAAGCATCCTAGGAAGGCTACTTTGAGCCATATAAGTATAAGTCATATGTAACCTCACATCCATGCTTTCAGAAAAGATACTGGATAAACGCACTTGGCTGAAGAAACTGCACACTGAGGAGAATATTTATTATCTTGAACTATTTGGTTAAATATAGATTATCATTCAATTGCAAGAGTCCCACATCTGTTCATACCATCACAGCATGAAGTTAAAGGTAACTGAAATGCTGCCATTATGTTGGTAGTCTGCTCGGTGGGCTATGCTCCCGGCCGCAGCTTTGTGCATAAATATTAGAGGGAATATTAAGCATTCTTCTTCATCGTATTTCCTAGCACTGACCTTAAATCGGCCATAAGAACAAACACAGCATTATAGACTTCAGGCCTTAAAAAAAAAATGTGAATTGAATTTTATAATTAATTTGCAAGCAAATATCACTCTTCATAAAATTTGAAAATATCACCCTGGGCTCTTTCTAGTCAATCAGATTGTGGTTATCATCAGATTGAGTCTTATAAAGGATGAGGGCGTTTTAATGAACTGGAACATTTTTAATATCTGCAAAATTATGGGGAATAATGGAAGTAACATCGAAGCAGTATTTCAGACGTGACTGCTAATTGTCAGCCTGTTTTTGTCTTTCTCACCCACTGAGCCCTGTGTGAAGAGGACAGGGATGCCCTGTCGTCCCCATTCTTCACAGGAGAGTCAGTTGCAGCTCAGAGAAAAGTCGATGTGACGCAGAGGCGGTTCCAAGTGTCTGATTCCCAAGTGACCAGCCTGTGCTGGGAAGGAGATGCCCAAGCTTTTACACAGTCATCAGTTGACTGGCATTTTGCATGATCTAGGTGTTTGGTTCTTGTCTTCTCCTTCTCTGTTTGGCCTAGTGTTTGAGGCATTTGGCTGATGACTTTTTCTTTTGTTCGTTCCCTCGTTCATTCATCAGAAGCGTCTTGGTGTCCTACTGTGTGCTCGGCAGTGCTTCGTCTCAGACTCCATTGGTATGCGTGGTTCGATGCACCTGCTTTTCCTGCAGGCAGTCCTAAAAATCAGATTGTTCTGCTTCCACGTTTTTATCAAAGGAGATGTTCTCTAAGAAATGAAGCGATTGAAATTTTCAAGTTCTTTTGCTGGTTTTAAACTCTGTAAAGATAGGAATTATATCTTGTTCATCTTTTAAGCCCGTTCCAGTATTTAATGAATGTGTGGGAGACGTACCTATTGTCAGATAGTGGCTTGTCTTTTATCTGAACTGGTAAGTGTTTCTGTGGGGAATGTGGTTAACATCAATGGCTGTAATTGTGAGCATGAATGATGACTTTTCAAATCAAGTTAATTGGTGTGGCACCGTCAAGCACTGTGTTAAGTTTATATCCTATAAATTCCTCACATATGTTAGAACTAAGTAGAAGTTGTCTAGCTCTTCAAGAATGTGTAAATAAATTCTTTTTAAAAATGGAAAACGCGACAATTGCAATGTGAGTTATGACCATAGCCCTAAGTTCTGGGCCTTCTCCCCTTTTCATACACCGATTAACCTTCCCTGTCTGTCCGTCTGTCCCTCCACCCCACCTACCTGCCATCCACCCCAACCCCCACCCAGCTGCCCGCTAGTATTCTCTTCCTCCTTCTCATTCTTTCATTTTCCATGATCTATTTTAATAGCCCTTGAGAGAACTGTGAAAGAAAGTCACTTGTTATTAAAGTTAGTACTGCTTCCTCGGTCTGAGCTAAGATAAACACAGTATTTTTTTTATTGACCCAAATCTGGCACTTCTTGGAGTAAACAGGGCACTATCGGTAATCAGGCTGGCTGGGAAAACAAGCATAAACCAGGGCTGTGCTGGATACATCAGAACATATGGTTGCTTGCACATAATATGCTCTCCTAAAAATCTGAAGTGGGATTCTTATGTAATATTGTGGGATTTCATTAAGTTCTAGGCTGTGGAATATGTGAATTGCTTGCTTACATTATAAACAGAATGGAACAGATTTTTAAAGTTTGTACTTTGTGTGTATTGGTGTAACTTGCACCTGAACTTTTTTGTAGCGTCAGTTCCTGTACATTTACTAGGTAGCCATCCAGTCTGGAGTCATCCAGATACCTAATTTCTTCCCGTTTGTTTTGCTGCTGTGGGGTTCATTGCTTTCCCAGTCACACAGAGGAAATCTGGAAATCACTTTGGCTGGGTGTAGCACTTACCAGGGTGCCACAAGGGCTATGAAAGAGGAGGGACACCCCAGTTTTGTGTTTCTGCAAACTGTGTTTCAGTTCACACATACGCTGGGGACAGAGGGCTAGCAGCATCTGCACAAAATCACTACTCTGCCTAAGCAAGTGATTGCACAGGGACCGCAGCAGGACGAGGAAGAAGCACCAAAGAAGAACGGGTCAGAGGGCCAGGGAAAGCTAATGAGAGGAAACGGGGACCACCCCAAGCTGGGCAGCTCAAATAGGCCATCCTAGCACCTGCTGGCCCCTCTTTGGTGGGAAAGTGGGAATTAGAGATGTAAGATTTAGCTGAGGTTTAGCATACAAAATGATTTATCTTTGCCCTGAACCTGTATCTCTGTTTTATATAAACTCGCTGTGTGATCCTAGGCAGATTTCTTAAACCTTCTGGTCTCCTTTTGTTCATTACAAAATGAGAATCAGAGTAGTCCCTACTCCTAAAATCATTAAATTGGTTAATTTATATAAAGCATTGGAATAGTGCATGGTTTTAGAAAAATATTAAAAAGATACTTTTTCTCTTAGTATCATTGGTCATCTTTAGAGGAGAGTCAGGCACGCTTTAACCAATACAGGGTGGGGCGAAAGTAGGTTTACAGTTGTGAGAACACAAAGCACAGAGTTTATTCTTGAATTATTGTTTGTTAACTATTGTGTTGTTTTCCATACAAACTACTGTAAACCTACTTTTGCCCCATCCTATGTAAGTCCACGTTTGATTGTAATTTACCTCAGGTAGCGTATCCCTATTACTATTTTAATTTGCTCATATGGCTTATAATTTTTTACAGCCCGAAAGTCAAAGAAGCTGGGAAAGTTAAAAGGGATTCACGAGGAGCAGTCACAGCAGCAGCAGCCCCTGCCCCCACCCCCACCGCCCCAGAGCCCCGAGGAAGGGACAACCTACATCGCACCCGCAAAAGAGCCCTCCGTCAACACAGCGCTGGTGCCCCAGCTCTCCACCATCTCCCGGGCGCTCACCCCTTCCCCCGCCATGATCCTTGAGAACATCGAACCTGAAGTCGTCTACGCGGGCTATGACAACTCCAAACCTGACACAGCCGAAAATCTGCTCTCCACTCTGAACCGCCTGGCGGGCAAGCAGATGATCCAAGTTGTGAAGTGGGCAAAGGTAATTCCAGGTAGGATTGCCTCTCCTTTCACGGTCTGTGTCCTGAACTAGACACATCCGGGCAGTGCATTTCACCGCGTCCATCGGCGGGGTCAGAGTTAGCTTTCTCTTCAGTCCCAATAGCAAATTTTTAAATGCATATCAAATTAATCAAGTGTGTAGCAAAAACCTGGGTAGTAGGCTCACTTCTCCTGGGCAGTTAGAGTGAAGGGTTCTGCTGTTAATATATCGTATAGTTCTTGTGTTGGTGATTGCAATGCAAAATTTCATCCCAGAAATATGAATAAGGTGAAATATATTCTGGTCCTGAAAGCACGAACCGAGCCTCTTACGCGCAGCTTGTAACCAAGGCTAATCTAACCATACACTAAGTAAACCCCAACCTATCTAGTAAGTCATATAAGCCCCTGAAAGTCTATTCTTTCTAAGAGTATCATCTTACTTGCAGCACCCTTTAAATTGTCTTTGAAATTCCCATTTTAGTCATTTTTATGCTGTAGAAATTTATTAATAAGGCCCCTACTAATCGACAGAAACATCACTTAGAATTGCTATCGCATGATCCGGTTCACTTATTCAAAGCAGTTTCTTAAATGACCTATGGCCAACCAGCAGCCATAAGGAAAAAGTCTGGGGAAAGCTCAGATGACTGATTCCTTGAAGAGCTTCCCCAGGTGACATTGTACGAATGAAAGAGCATGATGTCATTGGGAATATAGGACCTGGAAAAGGGGAACAGAAGGGCTTGAGGCCCAGGAAGGAAGGCTCAGGGAGAGGGGAAACAGGTGCCGAGGGTGCTTATCCTGCTTCAGAACTTCACCGAGGTCCGGGATTGTCCCAGACCATGGGAAGCAAAGAATAGTACTTTTTCAACCATCGCAAGCTCATGAAGAGTAAAATCTTCCATTATTACTGATACGCAGTCGTTGATGGTTATTAAGTTATCCTTTACATTAATGTTATTAACTGAGAGTAGGATAAGGAAGTTTTACCAGTAAAAACAAATTCTTTCACACCAACCAAACACCCTGAGCGCCCCAGTTTTGTTTTCCAGGGCAGTTTGTCCTCCTGGGAATTCAGGGTGGATTTAAATGAAGTGTTCAGCCGGGCCAGGCCCGTGGTGGGCGCTCTGTAAGAGACTGAGGGGTTGATGTGAGTCTGTTAGAGAGAGTGGCTGGGTGGGGCTGACCTGCGAAGCCTGTTCCTGGAGTGGGCTTCAAGGCTAAGTGTATGTCTGTGTGTGATTGCTCTGCCCTTCAGGATTTAAAAACTTGCCTCTTGAGGACCAAATCACCCTGATCCAGTATTCTTGGATGTGTCTCTCATCGTTTGCCTTGAGCTGGAGGTCGTACAAACACACGAACAGCCAATTTCTCTACTTCGCACCAGACCTCGTCTTTAATGAGTAAGTACCTGTTAATTAGCCTTCATAAGATAAACTGCAGAGTTATTCATTATGCTTTTCTATGATTTCTAAAGAGACGTATGTTTGTGGAAGAATCCACTCCTACTTGCATTAGTAAGAGTTAAAAAAAAATCTATCATTTGTGAATTTAAAAATTACCTTTTGCCAACTTATTGTGCCCATGCCTGAGTATATATAAATCCAAATATCTGAATCTCACATAATAGTATGTGGGAATTGTCCCAAAAGAGATATGATCCAGTTGGCTCCCAAAACTTGACTGGTACAAAGCCACGATTAATAGAAAGCAGTCTCTTTTGGTATCCGCTCCAGTGGAGAAGACTGATTTCTAGGAAACGCGAGGGTGTGAAGTGCCGATCCTCGTGGTTCCGGTTCTTTACTAGTGGTCTTTTGTTACCAGTACACGGCTGCTCCGTGTGTTTTCTGACCGTCACAGTCGTTCCTCTTCGCAGTCCTGGGAGAAGCCACAATGCTATTCTGTAGTGAGGTGCTTTTGGTATGACGATGTGTCTTCGAGGATTGAAAGAATCGCCATAGGTTTTTCTTTGGCCATGAATCCCTTCCCATGTGAAGCTTACATTTTGATACTGTTTGTATTCCACATTAGCGCATTTCATCCGTTTATATCCCGTAGTGCTTCTTTGTAATTGTTGGGTCAAGAAATAGAGAAAATGAAAAGGAATGTTTGAATTATGAAGTGAACCACCACCACATTCTAACAGATGGCCCTCTCTAGAGATATGAAAATAGAGGCTGTCAGTAGGGAAGGAAGCAGACGAGGAATAGATCGATGATAAAAGAAACAAAAGCAACGGGAAAGATTAAAAGTGCACACAGAGCACCGAGGTCCTGAAATAGTACCAGCGCTCGCCGACCTAGGAGGACTAGCTTGCCCAGACATGGCATACCCCGACAGCTTTATTCAGGGTGGATCAGGAGCGTCGCTTGTTGGTTCTGAAGGTGGCCCTTCTTTTGGCAGTTACAAAGAATACTTCTCCTACTGTATAAGTGTCCACCAGCAGCGTGAAGGGAGGCCAAAGAACTGACATGCACATTTTAATTTACTTGTTTCCCTTAGTAATCAGTTGATATCATTAAATAATAAGCCTGTTTTAAAATATGGTTCTTAAATCAGAAGAAAAACATATCAAGGAGGGTCTCCTTCAAAAGGAAGTGAGGGTCAGTAAGAATCTCTGTCAGTGGCGTCCTGTGAATCTCTGTGCTCTTTTAACAGAAGAGTAAAATGATTTATTTAATTTTATTTAGCACATACATTTTTGTCATAAAACACACGTAACAAAATGTTTCATTGCAAGCACGTTACGTGCGTGGTGCCGCGGCACAAATCCCACTCAGATCTCTCTGCGACCATCGCCTCTGTCCACCTCTGGTTCTCGTTCATCCTGCCTACCGGAAGCCCTGATCCCAGGGACCGACGATTCCACATACCCCTCCTGCTGAACCTTCACAGCCTCTAGTGGACGAATTTGCTATTCCAGGCACTGCGTCCCAGTGGAATCACACCATAGGTGTCTTTCCTGCGTCTGGCTTCTTACACTTAGCACGTCCTCAGTGTTCACCCTTATTGAAGCGAGTGTCAGATTCTCATTTCATGGCTGCGCACTGTTCCATTGTGTGTATATACAGTGGACCCTCACCGCTTACGGGTTCTGTATTTGCGAGTCCGCCTCAGTCCACACTTACTCGTCACCCCAAAGTCAAGCCTTGTAGCACTTTGGGGGTTGATTGCAGGCACGCACAGAGAGGTGGTGAGTCTGAGCCCCAGCGCGTGCATTTCAGCTGAGACTGCCATCTCATTTCAGCTCCCAGGTTGTAAACAAGTGTCCTCTTCATGGTCTGTTTAGTGCCGCGGTTTTGCATTGTTGTGCTTCTTGTTGTGATTTCACTGTTCAAAATGACTCCCAAGCATATTGCTGAAGCCTAGTGTTCCTGAGGACCAGAAGGCTGTGATGTGCCTTAGGGAGAACACGCAGGTGCTGGCAAAGCTGCTTTCAGGATGAGTTATAGTGCTGCTGGTGGTGAGTTCAGTGTGCGTGAATGAGCAATATATGTTAATAAGCTGTCTTTAAGCAGAAATACACACAAAACAAGATTCCGTATAGATAGATCAGTTGATGGAAATGTTACAACCAGTGGTTTTCTCGGGGACCTAATCCTGCAATTCCCATAGAGGACCAGTTCAGTATTTGCCAATTCGGTCTTTGCTGCAACTTTCTAGAACATAAGTCCCTTGCTTACTTGGACCAGATAAGGAGGATTGGCCACATGTTGTTTATTCATTCAGGTGTTTATAGACATTGGGGTTGCTTTTCCCTCCTGCTAGTGAGAACACTGCTCTCAGCACTTGCGTCAGAGTACGTTTGAAGCCCTGCTTTCATTTCCTTCGCGTGTAGCCAGGAGCAGAACTGCTGGGCCACGTGCCGACCCTGAATCTCACTGTCGAGGAGCCGCAAAACTGTCTTGCCCAGCAGCTGGGCCACTGCACGTTCCCAGCGGCATACCAAGAGTGACGAGAGTTCCACACTGACCACATCCCTGCTGATGCTTATTTCTGGTTTTTTTTAACAGTTGTACTAATAGGTGAGAAGTGTTGGGGGGAGTTTGAAATATATTTGACATGTAACATCGTGTGAATTTAAGGTGTACAACACGTTGATTTCATCCGTTTACATATTGTAATAGGATTGTTGCTATGAGGATGGCACCTCTATCACATCACATAATTATCATTGCTTTCTTTTGTGGTGAGAACAATTCAAATCTAGTCTCTTAGCAAGTTTAACGATTCTCATACAATATTGACTATCTTCACTGTGCTGTGCCTTAGGTCACTTGGCCTCATTTGTCTATTAGGTGCAACTTTGTCCTTTAAATGGCATCTTTCCTATTTCTCCTCCCTGGACCCCTGACAGTCACCATTTTTATAGTGTTTTTAGCTTTTGTAGAGTCCACTCATAAGGGAGATCTTACTGTGTCTGCTTTCTCTGTCTGGGCTGTCTCTTAGTAGGTACGAAGTAGCATCTCGTGGCGGTTTTGATTGGTATTTCTCTGATGTTGGCAATCTTTCACATGCTTGTTGGCCATTTGTTTGACTCTGGAGAAATGTCCACTGAAGTTCTTCACTCATTTTTAATTGGGTTGCTTGTCTTTTTTGTTCTTGAGTTGTAGGAGTTCTTTATATATTCTGGATATTGAACCCTTATCAGATACATGATTTGTATATTTCTCCCATCCTATGGGTAGTCTTTTCACTCCCTTTGATGCACTTTTAACATTGAAGTTTTTAATTTTAATGAAACCCATTTTATCTATTTTTTTTATTTTGTTGCCTGCATTTTTTGTGTAATCTATTAATTTTTAATTTGTGCAAACATCTAAGTATGCAGGTTCCAAACAAAGTGCAAAATTGTAAAAATCCTTTCTAACAAAAGAAACTTAAGAGAAAGCACCTAATATTGGAAGCCTGGGAGAATTAATGTCATTAGAGAGTTTGGGAAATAAGAAATGCATGCGTCACTCAAGGAGTGCTGACAACAGGCATCAGTGTTCTAAGCAGTGGTTTCAGAACAGTGAAAAAATGCGTGTAGTCCATCTCATGGAACATAACCGTCCAGTGGGGAGAAAGAAATTATTCAAAGAATCCTAAAGTTGTTATTGTGGTAAGTGCTGAATGGAAAGTCACTTCGAGAGCAGGCCATTCCTGGGAGGATTGACCTAGTCCGCCAAGCCTTCCTTGGATTGGTGAAGCTCATGTCAGCTGGGTGAAGGAAGTGTAGGCAGAGAGGAGTTGGTTTAGGCTGAGGTGCCAGCGTGTGCGAAGGCCCAGTGGCAGGAAGGGCCTCAATGCAAGACATTGTAATGATGGGCACGGAGAGACATGACAAGGTGTTGAAAGGCAAGATCACCAGGAATTGCTGGTGGTTGGGTTCGGGTGGAAATGGGAGGGGAGGAAGAAGTCAATGTCTAGAATGACTTCCAGACCTCTGCCTGAAGAGTCAGGTAGAATTTGGTGGGGGCAACTCCCTGGAATAGGGAACAAGGGTAGAGAACCAGAGTTTGGGAGGGAAGAGCAAGGGAGGTCAGTTGTGCACATGCTAAGGTTGAACTGTCTTTGAGACATTACTCAAGAGGAAATGTGAAAGAGCCAGTTATTTATATAGGTCAGAAAGACATCTGGAAGTTCCCAGAGATCTTCCCCTTGTGCTGGGCACCAGCAATATTAGAGGTGGAGGAAAGGTGGACATTCTTTCCAATTTATTATTAAACATTGGAGTGAAGATATGACTTAATTCTTCAAATTGGCACAAAACTTTTCTCATAAACTTAAAATTTTCCAACTATGTATTAAATGATTAATTATTCCATTTTTTACCTTGAAACAGCTTATCATATATCGTACCAGATCACTGCTGCAGATATTCACATCTCTTATCAATTCAGTGTGCATATTAAAACTCCCATTTGAGCCCATAATGAAATTTCTTCAAAATGTTTTTCATTAACTTCTGAAATGAAGGTTCAGTGTTATACTCCCTTTGAAGACGCAGCCAGTCCTTTAGAATCAAAGTATATTTAGAAGCAGATTTATATTGTCTCAGGTTGTAGCGCAGAGCAAAACGTGTGTTGGGTGACCTTGCACCACCCCCGTAGTTCTGTCCTTTTGTTGTTTTGGCTCACCAATCGTTGGTCAAGTAGAGAAGGTAAGTCTTAGTGTCACTTCCTGACCCCTCCTTGTGAGCGCTCTGATGTGTCACCATCCTCGGATGAAGTGCTGCCTGTGGGATGGCCACACTGGGCAAAAGCGTGAGACACAATGTCAGTCACCTCGGGTCATGTTCATGGCGTGCAGGGGCTTACCCTGCTGTCGCAGTCCAGCTGTCCTTAGTAAGGGCTCCCCAGCAGCTCCGCCAGCAGGACAGTGCCCCGAAGGTCCCTATGCAGCTAAGGTCCTCCAGCGCCCATAGGCCTGGCACTCACGCAGGCTGCATGTCCCAAGGCTGGGTCTCTGGCTCAGGCTGCGGTCAGAGCGTCCTCCTGGGGCCTGAGGGCGGGTGGAGTTAGAATGCGGCCTGCTCTGCACTCCCGTCCAGAGGCAGGGCGATTGATGTTCCTGAGCCACGAGGGCGACTTCCGTGCCTGGACTCTTCTCCAGCAGGGTCAGGGTCAGGGCCAGGGGTCAGGGTCAGGGATGGGTGAGGGACAAGAGCTCTGATTAGAGGGCCCAGGATGTCAGATGGAGCCTGGGCCGGCTTCCCCTTCACTGGCTTCATTTGTTTTCCTTCCTCTGTTACCAGCCTCCCTTTCCCTCCCCACTTCCCTTCTGCTTCTTTCAAATAGGATTCCTTTCTCCCACCCGGCCCCCCGCTGCTCCCCCCACACTTCCACTCCCCAGGACACTGTTCCATGTTGTTTCTGGTCTCTGCTGACCTCCCTCCCCTGCTTTCTCCCTCCCTTCCCTTCTTTTCCTATTTTACCTCCTTCCTTCCACCCCCTCTCTTTCTCTGACACACACACACACACACACACACACCACCACCACCACCACCACCACCACCACCACCACCCCGCCCTACCTTCTCCCATCACTGAGATTTCCCTTGTTTTTTTTGCTGTTGTTTGTTTTTTACTTCTGGTTTAGTATGAGGGAATAAACCTTAAAAGGAAGCAAGCCCTCCTCTGCACCTTCTCTCTGCATCGAACCCTATGAAAACCCAGGCCCGGACCAGCAGCTAGAGGGCCAAGGTGTGCAGCAGAAAGGTCTGAGCGTTTTGCTTGTGGGACCGGAGGAGCGGCTCCCCGTAGAGGGGCGTGTGCCTGCACATGCACCGTGGTTCCCACCTCTGCCTGCGGCTCTGCACCGGCCCCCCTCCCGCACACGGTGAGTTTGCGAGTCCTGAGTAAAGGAAAACGATGTCACAAGTAGAAAGTGGTCTATTCCTGTCTGCAAAGGGCAGAAGCATTGCAGAATGGGATTCTCTTTTACACAGAAGTAGGGTACACAGGACATCTTGTCACCTAAAGGAGGCTACACAGAGGGGACTCTAGGGAAGGGTGCAGTGAGGCCTGAGGAGATTAATAAGCTACAAACTAGAAATAATCATTCACTCCATGTGTGTGGAGGCAGAGGAAAGGCAGAGAGGTGGGTACAGTCCCTCACAACAAGAGGTATTTTCTTCCTTTGTTTTTTTCTTTTTAACTTTTTTTAATTTTTAAATTACAGTTGACATTCAATATTATAGTTTCAGGTGGAGAGCATAGTGATTAGACATTTATGTAACTTACGAAGTGACCCCTCCCCCATAAGTTAGTACCCACCTGGCGCCATCCATAGTTATTACAGTGTTATTGCCTTTATTCCCTGTGCTGTACTTCACATCCCTGGGACTGTTTCATAGTCCCCTTTTTATTCAATAGTATTTTTTTCCTTAATGAACTTAATGTGATGTTAAGAAGTAGAATCGGATGCTTCCAGTTATTTCCATCAGAGCAATTGAGAGGAGGGAAATTCTTAACGCAGTGGGAAACTCAGCTGTGGGTGCTGCTTCTGAGCCCCTGCTCCCATTTCAGAAATGTCCCGAAATGAGCACACAAGGGCCAGGGCCAGCCCTGACTGGGCAAGACGAGAACCATGAGGAAAGTGATATTCATTTAAGATGAGAACCGCAGGGGGACTTTCTAGCTCCTTCCTTGACCCGTTTTCTTTGTTACCTACCCCTGCCTCTCGTGTTGGCCCGCTCCGGGGAGAAGCAGACACAGGGTACTCACTCAGTCCACTCATTCAGCAAGTATTCCTTGAGCAACTTCAACGTTCCGAGCACTGTTCCAGGCACTGGGAATAACGACAGTGAGCGCACCACGGAGCCCACACTCCGGTCGGTGGTGGGCGGCTGGCTGGGGCAGTGCCAAAAAGTGCAGCTGACTTTGTGAAGAAATGCCACCTGCTCTGTCCCCAAGGAGTATGGCTCAGGCAGCATGCCTTCACCCTCTGTGATGGTTGAATATAACTGCAAGAAATTGGTATTTAAAGTGGTAAGGTGGAGTTTGAATGTATCCTCTCAGAGGACCTACTCGTGTCCTCGGTGAGCCACACGGACCTCCTTTAAAGGAGCCACGCGCATTCTAGACTCAGCTCTGTCCATTTGGTGCTCGCCCTGTGCAGGAGGGTGGCTTTTTCTTACCATCCCATCTCAGCTCCAAGTATTCCTCATTCATACAGCTTTGCTTGACCACCAGATCTAGAGTAGACCCCTCCACCCGCGTCCCCCTGTGGCATCCCGTGTTTATTTTCTTTGTAGTAGGTCTCCTGTCCCTGCAGCGATGGCACAGGGGGCAGCAACCCTGCCTGTCTGGCTCACCTTCGCTGCATCGCTAACACCTAGAAGGCTATCTGGCAGTAGTAAGTGCTTGATGAACTAATTAATTTTAAAATGTAGTTTTCAGCATTCTTTCCTGCTGCTTCTCTGCATGAGCTCGGTGCCAGTCAAATTAACCTTTCTCTTCCCTTAGTCCTGCCTTCTCCTCTTGGTGTTTTTGCTCCTAACATTTTCTTTTCTGTCTTTTAAGCCCAACCCAAGGGCGCTTCTTCTCTTCTCTGATAACATCATTTACTGTCAAAGTCAAGAGTGATTTCTTTCTTCCCAAAACTCTGCTTTTGTATCTTGTTTGGTGCTCTATGTGTTTTATGTACATTTCACTCCAGATAGACTATAAACTCCAAGAGCACAGAGAGCACACTTTTAACAATTTTCCATGGTATCTAGCAAAATGCTTTCTACATCATTGGCACTCGGCGACCACCCTTGGACTGTTAATGAATGCTTTTCCTAGCACAAGGCTCCAAAGCAAGGTGCCCGATGTGGGTCAGCCCTGTGGTGCTTTCAGGGGTCAGCATGTGAACTTAATAAGAAGGATTGGTTTTTCTGTGGAGTTTTGTTTTCAAGTTTTACTTCAACAACACTGCTGTACGTTACTGTTCCTTGCATTGTAGTGAACTTGAGAAACCTCCTAAGCAGTTAATAAAGCTGGGTAATGGCCAGTAGAGTATGAAATTAAAGCAAAACAAATAGGAGATTGCCAATGGAAGGAGCGTTTTAAACTATATATAACTATATTGGAATCACGTGGACAAGAAATGATGCAAGAAATGTGTCCAAGCTTTACCCTGGCTAACGAGAGGGAGCTATTTTTCATTTTGAATAGAAGTCAAAACCAGTTTAAGACCATACGTTATCTTTAAAAGGCCTAAGGTGGCTAATATTAGCGTGTTTTTTTCATTTCAGTTAGCGGGCTCAGGGACTGTGGTCTCTTCTGCTAAAAATACCCTCCCCTTCAGTGAAACGCAACATCACTGGAGTGAATTTCTAGTGGAAAAACTGATAGAGGAGCATTAATGTCCATGCAGCGAATATATTGCAACACCGAGCAGGTGAGGAATGGATTAGTTACAGAACCAAGGAGGGCCCCAGGGTTCCTCCCTTGCCACACGTCACAGGACACCAAGGCAGTGGCTTGGGCGACGCCGTCTGGGCTGAAGCCGGAGAACGCTCCTGCATGTGTCTTGATATATAAAGTGTGTTCTGAACTGGTGTCTTTAGAGACTTCTAGAACCAGATCTGAGCCACATGCTCATTCACTTTTATGGTATCACATAAGAATGACGACTTGGGTTTTATATCCTTCACATCCACCCACACACCCCAAGCTGATAAAATAGAGCTATGTATTTGGAGAGCTGTGATGAGGTCATTTAATTGGGGGGAGCTTCTGGGGTTGATTCTTTCCTGAAAGAAACAGTGGAGAAGGGTGAGAAGCACACACAGTGTCCTATTTGGAGACCCTCGTTTTCCTTGCTGGAAAGCTCGTCTGTGTACCTGGGTCCTCCGTGCCCTGGCCAGTGTACAGATTGACATGTGACGCAGCCTCTGTCTAGCTGGGCCCTCCTCTGTGCCCCTCCGCCTGGACACAGTGCCTCAGCAGCGTCGGTGGACTTGGTAGTTTATAAACTCCGACTTTCCTTCCTGCTACAGGTATGCTGTCCCTCTCAGTCTTAAGTGACTATAACAAAATACCACAGACCGGGTGGCTGACAACAGATGTTTAGTTGTCAGGCCAGGGCACAGGTACAGTCGGGTTCCCGCGAGGACCCCTTCCTAGCCTGTGGACAGTGCCTTCTCACTGTGTCCCCAGTGTCAGGAAGAAAAAGCTAAGGTGTCTCTGCTCCATCTCCTACAGACACTGGTCCTGTCACGAGGTCTCCACCTCTGTGGACTCATCGCCTCCCAAAGGCCCCACCTCCTGATACTGTCACCTTGAGGGTTGGGGTTTCAACACGTGAATTTTGGAGGGACACACACATTCAGTTCGTAACATTCTCCCTTTACGTGGACACTAGAGTTCAAAACTAGTTAACAGTCAAGTTAACTAGTTGAGCGGGGCAGTTCGCATGCCATCAGCTGACACTGACAGTGTGTGACAGTCCCCGTGCTCCGTGCTGTCTCTGGTACATTATCCTGTTTACTCCTCACAGCTCCGGGAGGCAGGGATTGACTAGTTTTCTTTTAAAGAGGAGGAGGCAGTGCCTCCCAGTTTTGTATCCAGGTGCGTCTCAGTCCAAAACTCGGAATTTTTCAACCACATCAAGGCTTGTACGTTGATGTACTGGGGAACTTGGCGTTCAGGCAATTACACATGGTGTAGACCTTTGGAGCCAGTACTGGGTTTCCTTAAGTGGTTTCAGAGAGTGTAGTTGGAACTTTTACTGACCAATCGAAGGTCATCTTTCAAGAGTTATTCTTTCAAATGGGTGACAATATGCTCAATGTACAAAGAACCCAAGTGGGAGATAAAATGTTCTTAGAAAAATGGAAACTTTGGTTCAAAGTTTGAATTATTTCTCTAATTCTGTTCCCCTTCCTTTCTGATGTCACGACGATATGTAAGACTCAATTGTCAAAGACCCGGGGCTCAGTTTTTAACGTTGCTGCTCATGAGCTGGATGTTGTTCAGTGAGGCAGGTGATGTCACCAAGCCTCCACGTCCCTTGTTTGGAAGAGGAAACTGGGCAGATTTGTTCCCAGGACCCTCTTTATGCTCTTAAAATCATTGAGGACCCAAGAGATATTGTTTATATATCAATTGGTATTTATTCATATCAGAAATTAAAACAAATTTTTAAAAAATATTGATTCCCTTTCAAATTAAAATAACCTATTACATATTAACCGTTTGAGTCCCAGGGGGTATTGTCAGCAGCGCGATCACGCTGCTTGGGACTCAAACGGTTAATAAATAAACATAACAGTATAAACATTTTTATAAGAAATAACTATTTTTCTCAGAACAAAAAGTATTAGAGGAGTGGCATTGGTTAGCCTTTCTAAAATCCCTTCAGCCTGTCTTCAGTGAAGACAGTCATATTCTCTTACCTGCTTCTCACATTAGTCTGTTGTGATAGGTGGTTTTGGTTGAAATATATAAAACAAAATTCAGCCTCACCCAGATACATAGTTGAGAAAAGGAGGCCCTCACAGACTCCAGGAACGGGTCTTGGGGACGCCCAGGAGTCCTCAGGTCACACTCTGAGAGCCCCTAGAAGAAGGGTCATTGGCAGCCAGCCCAGACTCTCACTCTGCTTGGCTTTTGGGGAGTCTCACACGAGGTCCACATCTCTGCTTCCTCATTCAAGGAAGACCTGATAATCTATATTTCAGACATCAGAGAAAGGGCGCTCACTGGAACAGAGTCCCAGGACTGGACGGACTCTGTCCATCGGCGGTCCTCAATGGTGTTATGTGAACCATCGCCGTCACAGACACTCAGGCTTCACGGAGGTATTATCATCCCTGTTTTATAAGTGAGGCAGCGGCCTCTTGCAGAGAGCAGTTTGGTAGGTTATCCAAGTTCACGTAGCCATTGAGAGGTTGACCTCAGGCTTGAGCTCCCAATTTCTGTGAAAGCTCATGCTGTATTCATTATACAGCACGGTCTAGAATAATCTTGTTTTGTTCAACTTTGTCTAGTGATGAGGTTGATGAGATGCCCTAGGGCCCTAACTCTTGTTTACATTAATTAGCCTATGATATAATTGGTTTCATTATATGTTGTTCCGAAGTCGAACAGCCTATCCATGACCTTAAGTGGTAACTTACCATACCACATGTCTTCCCCCATCTACAGAGTAGCGGAGACTGAAGGGTCTCCAAGTTCCCTTCCCGCCACCTGTGGTTTGTGATTCTCTAGTTCTGCTTCATCAGTCAGCGGACTGACAGCGGTGAGGACCTGTAGTTAGAATGCGGTCACTTAAAAGGGAGAACAACATTAATGAATCATAAATGAAGATAATCACTTTCCCTAAAGTAAAGTATGTCTCTTTATTGTTTAGCTAAAAAAATAAGAACAATGACTAGCATTTCACCAGTCAGTAATAAATACTGAGAGTATCTACAGTATGCAAAGCACCATGACGGCTGTTATATGGAATCCAGAGTGAGAGACCTAATTTCCATCCTCCAGAATTCTGCCGTCCACTTAAATAAAGACACAGACATCTGAATGGTGGCTCAGCAAGAAAATGTGCACGTGGCAAGTGACAAATCAGTTTTCTTTAAGACCAGGCCCCAGGAGTTTAAAGAGATCGTGATTCCTCTATGCTGTGATTGAGGAACGCCACCTGAAAGATGGCCTGTTTAAAGGGTGGGGGTGGCCCCTGCAGGAGGCTTACCATCAGGGGGGCGCACGGACAGGTGGCACATACAGTCCAGGCACAGAGTCTGTCCCACACAGGAAGGGGCGGGCTCTGAAACTCGGGGTTGAAGTTCTGGAAGCATGCGGCATGCAGCATGGGCTCACTTGTCAGAGGGTAGGGGCTGTTTCTCTCCCGCCCCCCAAGTTTTCTCACTACATCTGCCTCCTCTTCCCTCCTTCCCTCCGCACTGGCCCAACCCCCGCCTCGTCTTCTCTGTTCCTCCCTTGCACTTCTCGCTTCACCAAACACTGTGCAGAGGGAGGCAGTGCCACCAAACATTGCGTGCATCCATTTAAAATGTTACATCCCATGGTTGTAACATCGAAATGAAGTGTGTTAAGGCTTCTATAGCTTCTCCGGAGGAAAGAAAGTGACAGTGCAAAGCTGCTCTTTCACGTCACTGTGACCGTTTGTCTTCTCTCTCCCTCTCCTTCTCCCTTTCTATCTCTCCCCTCTTTCTGTCTCTCTTGCCCAGAGCCAGTGCCTGGTCTGGGAAGGAGTCCTTTCTGCTCAAGAGGTCTCAGAGACCTAATATTTTTGAACCATTGGCCTTAACCCATTGCTTCTGGGCCCAAACCTCAAAGACTCATTTGCGTGTTGTTAAAGAGATACTGCATGGCCATTGCCTGCCGAGTATAGGAGGTTCAGAAGTTCCCAGAATTTCAAAGCAGAGGCCGACATAATGTCAGTTGTACTCCGCGCTCTCTGACGGGTACTTTTCCACAAGTGGGTGTGGAAGAGCAGCAGGCCCGGGTGGCACTTTGAATAAGCATGGTGTCCATGTCATGTCATGTCATGTGCGTGTGCATGTGGGTTTCAGTGTCAACACTTTACGGGAACAGGTGTCACTACTGGCGCAGTGGCCTGGTGGCGGTGTGCTTATTTCACGCAGTCATGAATGATGCAGTTGTTCAGAATGTCCTGAACAAAATCTGCTCTGTGACAGATGTTCAGAATACATAATAAGAAAGGACATGGGGCCAATGCCTAATAAATTAATTGAGTTGAACATCATAGTTTGCTTGGTTTTGTTTTTAAGGCAGACGATTTATCAGCTTTTAGGATGCGTCAAACCTTTCCCCCGAGTTACGGTGCCTGCGAGTGGTATCGGGGACCCCATGATCAATGAGTGGCGTTTGTGGTAACAGTCTCTGGAGGTTCAGCTACTCTCTTCTTCCAAAGCAAGACTTTCAAGGTGGAAGAAGAAATCTGTGATCTTGAAGAGTGAGCACAGGTGCTTGGTGCCTTCCACACCCCCACCCTGGCACCTTCCCACTCTGCTCAAGTCACCTCCTCAAGGGTCAGCCACCTCTGTTGTCACTGTGGAGGCACAGCGGCACCTTCATCCGAGTCAGTACCTTCCTTTGTCACCTGCGCCAGGTGCTGGTTGCTAGAACAGCGTTACTTCTGCATCAGGAAGAGTATGACTCCATAAGTGGCAGGTTAACACAGATCTTTTAGTGCACCAGAAAGAAGCGATTTGCTATCACCCTTTACCCAAACAATAGTCCAGCGACACTTCTAAATTCAGCAATTAACATTGTGCACATTCTTGAAACTCACTGGTTATCAAGCTGGAATCTTACCTTTTTATGGCTTCTTTTTACAAGTGAAGAAACTATGGTTGTTTACTAAAATTAAGCAATGTCTTTAAGTATATATCCCAAATGTCCCTATTTGAAGTCACTGAAGCTTTTCTGTCTTCTACTGAACCATCTGGGGTGTGCATATCATTAAATTTCCAAAAATTAGTATGAAAGTCTATAGCCTACAAAAATGAGGCCTGAAAGTATTTTTAAAAAATGCCATCACTAGAGAATATTGTCCTTCTGTATCCTTTCTATGTGTAGAGCAATTCTAGAGGTAAGTCTTAAGGTGGTGAGCACTTCTGAAGTGCTCCAAAGGCTCCAAGTACATGGCTGGGGGCTTCAACCTTAGTTCCCCCGTAAAGAGAGCGTGCGGGCTCTGAGATCAGACTCCTTGCATTCAAGTCCAGAATGCTATTTTTGATGAGGTTTGACTTTCTTTTTTATTTTTTCACTCGGAATAAGTCAAGTCACTTTCTCTGGTCAAGAACCACACCGGCTTCTCTGTCAAGGAGGAGCCTATATATAAACCTCCTAGCCAAAGCCTAGAATCAAAGCATGTGGTCCACTGGGTTTTAATATGTCCAGCGAGCGGCTCGGCCACCCTCTGTGCCCCTGCCAGCGGGCCGCTGGTAGAAGGCCCTTCCAGCAGGAACGCGCTGCAGCGGTACCTACGTATTTGCCTTTGCCAAAGACTTCCACTACCGGTGCAGACAGTGGACAGTGAGCAACACTCTGTTTTCATATTCTGCAGTTCACTGTGCTCCTTACCCTACCCCAGAATGAGATATTTAGTCACATGTCCTAGGGACAGATGTTTCTCCCATAATCCGATAGGTACTCAGAAACCACTTTCTTAAACAAACTATGCTGTAACTAGCCTGAGAAGCCCACAATTCAGTGACTACTAACATTAAACCTTTAGTCAAGCCAGAACATTTTTGTGATGTGACTTATCATAGATACCCCCAATTTAACTTTCTCTGAAATCTGATTGTCACAGTGGGTTCCAGCTGCCTGCATTCTTTCCTCTACCAAAAACATGTGTCCCTGTGCCCAAAAGAAACTGTGCTAACCATTTAAGTATTTAAACGTTGAGGCTACAAAGGAATATTTCACCAAAAACTATATAAAAATTTATGGTAAAGACAAATTTTTTTTCCTGATTTCTGGGTCTGTCCATGGTGAATTCTGGTTGCCACGTAACCAGGCCCCCTCTGGACCTTCAGATGGTCAAGTGTCACTTTGATCTGAGTGACAGTCATTGAAGCCAGTGGAAATGGTGATGCTTCAGTCCAAGGGCAGTTCCCTGAAAACGTGTCCCTTCTGGAACATCAATTAAAGTGACAAACAAAACCCCAAATTGGCTTTTCACTGTTACTGGGCTTGACAGTGTAAAACCAATAGAGAATGGAGAACTGTCTCGGGGACATTGGGACACCGCCCTCTGGCACATTGGTCCAGGGAAGCAGTGGCCACAACAACATTCTCCAGGGACCCGTGGCCCCGAGCGGCTGAGTTCCGCCCTGGCTGTACGTAAATGATGTAAATACTATAAAAATGAACAGGCATCGAAGCCACAGCTAGGAAAATGGTCCTTCCCCAGAGATATCTTATTTGCCCATTAAGGAAAAATCTAGTAAGACAATGAAAAACAGTAAACTGGAATAACTGGAAGGCTCAAATTGAGGTCATTTTTATTCTAATTAAGGTTGGGGGCAGCACCATTTCTGCATGCTGCTTTTTTTTAGGAAGATAACAAGCCTGAGACAGGGACCATCTGTTCCACTGACCACACAAGATGTTAGATGTACTCAGACACAACGACATGGCTGGCAGTGTCAGATGGGAGGAAGGTCTGGTCTTTCAGATCTGCTGTGATCATGTGTGAGGGGTACCACACCACTCAGGCTATTTAACTCTCATTGACATACACACACACATGCATATACGTAGGGGCAATTTATGGATGTAATAGCATGTTAGTAAACATGCTTATTATGAGGCCTCTCACTGCGATTCCAGGGACTTCAAAAGTTCTGCCCTAAGTCAGCATTGCTGTGTGTTGTTTATATCCATGCTTGAAGAGTAGTTCATAGTCTGTGGCATCATTGGATTCACTTGTTCTCAGTAACTGCCACGTATTTATGAAGCACTCACATCATTCTGGACCCATGCACATAAAAAAATTAATCATAGAAAGGTGCGCCTTATTATCTGAAAGGACACGGGCTCTTCAAAGGGATGACAGTTGCCTATCGTTTAATGTGAGGGCTAGTGTGAAACACCCAGAGGTTTGCTTTTTGTAGTTCCTTGCTAAAATAAGTGATGTCTTACACACCTAAATAAAAAGCATTTAGGTGAAAAAGTGCAGGTTAGTACAATACTGCTAAAGGGTCTCCAGGTAAAAAATGTCATTGTACCTTTCATGGGCTCCCGGAAGTGGGAGAGTCAGGAACCTCTGTGCTTTGGCATCATTTATAAAATCAGCCAATGTGAAAGGATTTCATTTGTGATATGTGAATTCTCTAAAAGAGAGAGTGATAAAGGTACTTCTATTTTCCCGTCCCTCTCAGGGAACCAAAAGTACAACAGACAGGCCTTTGGAGAATGGTTTTGTTTTCTAAGTGTTTGAAATTATGATTTATTAAAGGATTTTTTTATTCTTCCTGCTTTCAAAAAGCATTTAGCACAGCTTGCCATAAAAGCATTGATACAGCAAGACTAAATATCCATCAAGATACAAAAAGGCAGAAATGGCAGGTTGTAAAAATAGAGGATAAAAGAGGTATTTTATATATTATCAAAAAAGAAGAATGACTGAAAAGCCTGAATCATAAGGGAAGTTACATAATTAAACACAAACCTTAGTTTCTTCACCTCTATCAAACAAGGTATATAGTAGGTAGGATCATGGGTTGCAGAAATTCTTTTTTTAATTAAAAACATTTTTATTATGATAAAATATCAAGAACATAAAACTCACCATCTTAACCACGGTAACTATACGGTGCGATCATGTTAAATACATTCACTTTGTTCTGTAAACCAGTCCCCTTACCCCTCCCCACAGCCTCCAGCAGCCCCCATTCCACTTTCTGTTTCTATGAATGTGACTACTTTAGGCACCTCCTAAGATGCAGTAGCTGCCTTGTTGCACCTGTCTTATTTACTTAGCAGAATGTCATTAAGGTTTATCCACCTTGTAATGTGACAGGAGAGCTGCTAAATAATACCCCGTTGCAAGCTTATGCTCATTTTATTTATCCATTTATTTGCTGATGGACACTTGGGTGGCTTTTCCCTCTGGACATCGTGAGTAGCACTGCTGTGAGCGTGAGTGTGCAGGTGTTGGTGAGACCGCGGTGCCAGGTCTTGCAGAGACTCTTTAAGTAGAGGTTCACTTCCATTCTCCTTGTGGACGGCCACAGCACTAGGAGCTCCGGTGGGCAGTCGGCCTCGCCTGGAATGTTTTGAGGGCTTATCAGATATCTATTTATCAGTGTCTACTTCTCAAATTTCCACCTCTGTCAGAGTAGAACATGACTATGATTCCAGGGTTGCATGTAGTTCGGGCAATAATTTCCCAAATCAGCCACCTCCAGATGGACCTCCAAATATACGAGAAGACTAAGCTTTTCAAATGTACTTTCTGGCAGGTCTCGGTAAGCTGGTGCTCAGGAAGCTTATACTAAGACGAGAGTGTCCTTCAGACAGCTGCTGGCCGGCAGGTCCAGCAGACTGGTCTCCTAACGTGAAACAGGCCAGCGCTGCTAATGCAGAGTGACGGCAAGAGGGCACGGGCTCTAGACGGACAGGTTGTTCAGGTTGTTCAGCCACGAAGCTGAAGACGCACAACCTGCGAACAGCCATCTAAAATGTGACTGTCCTTCCCACTCTGACTCTGTTGAGGCTTTTTTCTAATTTCCTGTTCTATCATGTGAGTAAACTCCATTTCCAACCGTGCATTCTCTCAAAAGCCAGGGAAAAAAATGTTTTCTAAGTCTTCAATTATTCACTTTTCTCCCAAGTGACTGAGGTGTGGATACATTCGATTATTTTAACTGATTATTTTAAAACTATCTTCACATGATCATATGACTGTAGTTTAGTGTAATGGATGTTCCGAGAGAGGACCAGGATGAAGTTATAGCTGTGAATAAAATTGATTTCCTAGCTGAAGGAAATGACAAGTTTACAAAACTACTCAAAATTTTTTTTTTCTGAAGGGTTTCTTTAAAAATCTTTGAGAACTATTTTCTCATAGATTGTAACGAAGGTCTTTGGAATTGGACTGGGTCTCTCTGCCCATCTTGGTTATTATATCTATTTATTTATCCAAAAGTCAACTTTACTCTGTTCTGCAAGTAAGATGGTGTTTAGGAATGAAGGACAGGTGCCCACGGCTCACAGGAGAAACCAATGGCTACCGGCCTCTCGGGACTGCTGTGCTGTCTCAGACACGGTGACTTCCTAGCTCAGCGGTCCCCAGCTGCCCTTCCACTAGTCCTCTGTTCACGGGTGACTTTCACATTTACTTTGTCTTCTGGAAGCATTATACAAAATTCAGCTCTTTCCCAAACTAGTCCGTATTTGTTACATTATTCTACTCAGAATGCAGTAAGATTATAAAATAAATAAAAGCACATAGCAAAAAGATTCCTGTGAAGTAATATTGCACAATCCCGTACCAGTATCATGCCAAAAAAGATTGTCCTCGTCTCAGCTTCTTTGGATGTACATTTCTGTGCATTTAATCTAATTGTGCAAAAATGATGTGATGCAAAATGTGTTTTTAAGATAGCCTGTTTTCAAGCTATATTGAGCACACAGTGCTCTTCATTTAGAGAACTCAATTTTGTGCAGCACAAACAGCAATGAAATTTGAAAACACAAAATCTTACCACATAATGGTCACCAAAGGATGAACAATGGAGTAAATAGAACAACAGAACATTTGAGGTTCCAAATAATGCTTTATAGTTGTAATGAGACACTGTGGGGAAAAGAGCTGAAAACTGTTTGGCAGGTAGCTTGGAGAGAGGAAAAGGCGTAAGGTTTCTTTTTTAATTTTTATAAGGCTTGAATTATCGTTGACATACCATATTAGTTCCAGGTATACAACAGAGTGATTCAGCATTTATGTACCTCAATGAAGTGGTCACCGTAATAAGGGCAGCACCCCCCTGTTGCCATACATGGCCATTACGACATTGTTGACTGTCATGTTCCCTGTGCTCTTTACTACATCCCCATGACTCATTTTATAACTGGAAGTCTGTACTTCGTACCTCTCCCCCTTTTCTTCCTGTTTCCTCACGCCCTCCTGCCCTGGCAGCCACTATTTGGTTCTTGCATGATTCCACTTACACGTGCCCTCTAAAAAAAGAAAAGAAACCAAGTGAAAGAGGAAAAATCACACAGATATAAGGCATGAGTTTCGAAGAAACAAACCTGGGTTTGGGTCCTGGCTGCACCGTGGACCTAGATTTCCTGGTCGTGAACGTGAGGATAATTCCTCACAAGGCATTGGGAGCACACTGGCACGAAGGACTTGAGCTCCGGTGCCTGGCAGGCACTCCCTGCAATGCACTCTGAAGGCCACAGCAGTCACTCAGGTGCCACCTCAAGACTTAGAGGTGCTGTCCATAGTGAAGTGGGAGAAAGGGCTTTCTCCAGGCATGTCACCTCCCATGAACCCTCTCTTCTGCTCTCGGGCCGTGTCTGAGGTCTCTATAAGTGAGCTTCAGTCTGTGGGGATGCTCTATTAACACATCTGATAACAGAGACGCTTGGACATGGAGGCGTTTAGCTCTCGTGTCCTGCCCCAGGCAAGTCCCTTCCCGCTCCCTGAACATCTGCACGCTCTCTGGTGGTCTTCTTGTTTTCCCATCCTGCACATACAAACCATAACAATAATAATAACACAGTAGTATTTTCTTGAGAAGTCACTTTAAAAATTTGACTATTTCTTCCCTTGTTTTAACCAAAATGATCATTGGTCTTCCAAGAAGCATTTTATTCTTTCCATTATATTAAAAAAAAACAGCTAACGTGTACAGTACTTTATAATTTAAGAGCCTCTATACAATTGGTTCCTACAAGGTTGGAATTATTCCTAATGTTCCCGTTTTACACATGGCAAACCTGGGTCTCGGGAGCAACACAACCACAGGCTCGCAAAGCCAGCACAGTGAAGGGCCGATGGGCTGCACATCTCTGGGGTCTACTGTGGTACAGCCAAGGGTGGCTGTTCCACCTCCAGCACAAGGCAGCCGAAGGGGTAGGATGTACACGGGGCACTGTTGCGTGCACGGCACCAGACGCCTATTGTGTTGTGTGTCCACGGGCATCCTGATGACCAATCTGCTTCAACCCATTTTACACAATCTAAATCGCTTCCTTTTGGGAGACACTTTTTGAGAATTCCACAAGTGCCACCTCTATTTTATTAGCCATTTATTTAATCTTCCTGTAAATATTCAGTATGATCTTTCTCTAATCATCATCAGCCCAGGCAAATCTGTGTCTTCGGCTCCTTTAGTTGCCTTGTTCTCTTTTTTCTTCTCTCCTTCATTCATGCAGTCTTTATTGAACAGGGATTGGCACATGGCGCTTGTCTGTCATAATCTATTGGACATTCAGAAAGATGACTCAGGCACGGAGCCTGCCTTTAAGAAGCTTGTAGTTAGCAATCAGAATGCTGGAACTGAACTGAGTCCTTTTTCCCCCTCTAAACACATAGAAATTCCGCATTTAAAAAAACCCTTACATATATAGCCAAGCTCAAAAGAAACACAGTGCAAAAATAGGGAATTCACAGCCAGAGTGGTTTAACTTGGAGCTGAAGCTACAGTTGGCCCACAGACTGTTGACGGTGACAAGTGCCATTGGGCTGGTATGAGAACCCCAACAGGAACAGCAGACAAGAACTGAAGCTCCGGCAAGGCTGGGCCTGAAATAGAGTCCCCTACATCGAGCCAGGGTTCTGTAAAGATTTCTCCGTCTACTAACAAGGAAAGTAAAACCCAACAAGCCAGCCAGCCCAGGGACATGGCAAGGAAGCTGAAAGAAATAAGAAGCACAAGCCTGCCCCACATCTAGCATGGAGTCTAAATTTAAACGACACCAGTCTCGCAAAAAGCATCAAGCAGAGAAATTAGCATAAAAGCTGGTCCAGAACAAGTGAAATGCATATCCCCCTGACAGTCACAAATGTTAAAGCTTCCTCCAGAGCCCCTTCCACAAGACAGTGTCCCTGGGAATCACCCAGAAGACAAATATATGCCAAAACTATGCATGTTAGACATGCATATAGGCATCTCAAAAAAAATTGAATTACACAAAATGGGAGAAACTATAAAAGAAATGTGTTAAAAGTATTTAGAAAAAAATAGGTAAAGATATCATTTAGAGAAAGGAGATATAATAACCATAAAGTAAGAAGTATCTTTGCAAAATAACAAATGTTTGAGAAAGAACTAAATACAGCTTATCTACGCACCTAGACATAAAAATGTTACCATTATAATTAAAACACTGTAGACATTCAGTAGATTGGACAGAGAAAAGAAACATTAGTTAGAAAAGAAATCAAAGAAACTCACCTAGAATGCGGTACCATGTGGTTTAAGAAGAAACATAACCTGAAAGGGGGGTTAACATGGAACACAAAATGAGAAGGTCCAACACACTGCTAACAGGAGCTCAACAAGGAAAAATAGCACAAATGGGTGGCGGGATTGTCAGAGAAACAATGGCTGAGAGCTTTTCAGAACTGAAGAGACACCTACATCTTCGAATCAAACAAGGACACTGAGTCCTGAGCAGAAATAAGAGCCAGTCTACTCCTAGGCATTTCCCAGCGATGCTGTAGACATCAGGTCAACAGAGGAAGTTTTTTTAAGCTACCAAAGAGAAAATGCAGGTTACCTATAAAGGAATGATGATTAGATTAAGATATTTCCCAAAAGCGGCAATCAATTAAAGGCCCAGGTGTAGTGGAATTCCATCTCCAAAATACTGAAGGAAATTACCTGTCAGGTTAGAAATCTCTAGCTTTTAAACGGTTATTCAAGAATGAAGGAGAGAAATGCAAGAAGCAGTGTGGCCAGAGAAACACATTGGTAACTCCAGCCAGACGTGGTGTGAGAAAGACAAATTTCAGGGGTGACTTGAAAACAAGTTGGAATTTAAATAAAGAGCAATAACAAAGAGGACAGGAAGCAGTAGACCAACGAAAATGTATACTACATGTTTCTGTTTCTCATGGAAAAGCTATTGATTAACTTTAGATGTTTAAGTAGGCAAGTTCATAACGTAATTAAAGAATGAAAACGGAATGTATACCTTCCAAACCCAGTTGAGGAGCAAAGAGGGGGATTTTTTTTTTTAAACTGCATCAATCTAATAAGAAGGAAGGAACGTAGAAAGGAGGGGAGAAGGTTAAAATAGTAAGAAAAATTTTTCAAATATATCAGTTATGATAAATGAAAACAGTAAAACTGAACTGTTAAAATGTAAGTACCTTTAGGCTTTTTTAATGTAGCTTTCAGCTGTCTGTAAGAGACATGTGAAATACAATTATTGGGAAGTTTAGATACAAGGGACTTTAAGACAGGGCTTACCAGGAAAATTCTAAAGAGAGGATAAAAGAGACAGGAAGGAAGAAAGGGAGGGAATATTGAAGGAATAATATGAAGACCAGTCAAAATTTTAAGGTGAAAGTATTAACAATGAAGATGATAATAGTGCTATAAAGAAAAAAGCTTGCAATGAAAAGGGTAAAGATATGAGAAGACAAGTCACCAAAGGAAAAAAAACCAAATGGTCAGAAAATATTGGGGAAAGATGTTCATCCTACTGGTGATAGTGAAAATGCAAGTAGAATCAACAGTGGGGCCACCCTTTCAACCCCCATAGGTGGCCAAAAATTTACATTGGGGAACGACACGTATTGGTAGGGGTGTGGGGCAAAAGGACATTCTCATCTCCTACTGGCTGGAAGGAAAGCCGCAGATGGGCGCAGACCTACGACTCTGTAACTCTTCCCACTCTGTGTCTTAGAGAAATGCTTAGGGATGGCCTGTGAGCATCACTGGCAATATCAGTAAAGAGGAGGCAACCCAAGTGCCCATCGGGAGGGGAGAGGGTTAGGGAACTGGGATGAGATCACAAGTGCAACTTGTAGCAGTGAAAGTGAATGAACTTAGAGCTGCCTGTGTTCAAATGGCTACATCTCAGAACGACAACACTGAATAAAAATAAGTTGCAGACGGATGTGCATATATATCTAAGTTCAACTTTACATAAAACAGAGCAGTACTGTGTGCTGTGTTTATAGATACACACGTGTGCAGTAAAATACACACATCAGAGGGGACATGATAATCACCCAGAGTGAGGGGCCCGGCTCTGCTCATCCTGCACTTTTTCTACACTGTCAGGTCATCCGCCTTCTAAGAGTAGCTTATTTAGAGTATCAGGTAGTTGGTGTAAAAAGAAAAACTGGAGGAGGTGCGGGGAGGGCCCTGGCCTTGGATGAGCTCAGTTGCTTGCAGAGGATGAAGCTGAGGGCCCAGAGAAGAGCATGTCTGCCGGACGGCTCGGATGAGGGCGATGAATGGGACCGGGGAGGACACCGCAGACCTGACCTCTGTCATGTTTAATCTGTAGTGATCTGAAGCGAATATAGCAAACATATTAGCACTTGTTTACGTTGTTAATTCTGGATTGTAGATGCATAGGCTCCTGCTGTTCACTCTCTGTGTGTGTTTGTGTATGTGTTTAAAATATCTCCTTAATTGAAAATAGCTTCCAGCTTTTATTAAGGGAGAGGAAAGACATAACAGTAATAATGCAGAGCAAAATGTTCCGTATGCATTGTGGCTTCTTTACAGAAGGCTTTCCGAGTTGAGATGAGAGGGATTTCTGCCTGTTGAACCCAGGAGTGCCCCCTGGAAGAGGCATCGCAGGGTTGCTTTCCTGCAGATGCTCACCTGCTTTCAGTCACTCGGACATCTGCCAGCCATCCTGACCTTTTCTTCCGTTTCTTTGGCCTTTGAAAGTCCTGTCCCATTTTTCACCAGCAGTTTCTTTTTCACTAATTACATTCTGGTCAATGCAAAGCAGCAGTTACCCAGGGCCTCCCCAAAGATTTATTACCATGAGCAAATATATCAGAAAAACTTAAGTGATGCCTTACTTCTCATGGAAAGAGGAAGGAATGGCTTCCGTCTTAATCTAATGTGGGTTTTGATGGAAACATTTGGATTTAGTTGAAGAGGAGAATCGGTTGCTTGTTTGAAGGAATGGAAACGTGTGGTCCACTCCCATATGGCTTTTTCCATTCGAGGTTCTCACCTTCCCCAATTTTGTCTCGTTTCCCCTTCTAAACGTGCTTCTACAAATGGCCAACAAACATATTTCAAGGCCTCCGTAGGGGGGTCCCTGTGGAAACAGGACTGGATCACTAGCCTGTGTTCATGGCGCCCAGCACAGCCCCTCCAGACAGCGAGCATGTGGGGTCTGGCTGGCAAGGAATGGGAGCCTGTGGGCACCCCCCCACCCCACCCACATCCCAGTGGCTTCTCTGCCCTCCGGGTGATCTCATGGCCCTAATGTATTCTTACAGGGTGCGGGTAAATGGCACCACAGTGTCGGTCCAGAGCAGCTCACCAGGCACTGGGAAAGGCATCCACTTTGTCTTTAAATTACACATCTGCTCCACATTGATGCCAAAAGGAACGCTGTGACTCAGATCTCTTTGGGGACTGCCTTGGCTGGCCAGTCTGGGTTTGATGACGAATCTTGCTTTCTCAGACAGTTTTTTCCTTTGCCTTCTTAGAGAGAAGATGCACCAGTCCGCCATGTATGAGCTCTGCCAGGCAATGCACCAGATCAGCCTCCAATTCGTCCGACTGCAGCTCACCTTTGAAGAGTACTCTGTCATGAAGGTCTTGCTGCTGCTGAGCACGAGTAAGCCGATGCCTGCTGGCACCTTCTCTACTACACTGTCCAGTTGTCCCCCTTCTGAGGGTAGCCTGTTTAGGGTATCAGGTAGTTGGTGTAAAGAGGAAGAACTGGAGGGGGTGGGAGGGGGGCCCTGTCTTTGATGAGCTCGTTTACTTGCGGAGAATGAAGCTTGGGGTCCACGGAAGAGCGCGTCCCTCATTCCTTCATTCTTCTGACGACTAAATATTTGATCAGTGTCCATCATGTGTGCGGTAGGGATGGGCAGTTCTGGAACTACAGGGTCAATGAGGCAGGAGGTATGCAATGGAGATGTAATTTTAATGCATTGTGGAAAGGGGTTGTCTTCTGTGATAGAATGTCATGTGGCTCAGAGCAGGGGGGGCTGGTTGGTTCTGGGGCTCAGAGAGGGTCTCAGGAGGCTGAATGTGGGGGAGCTTGAAGGGTTACCATGTGGGTATGAGGCATGAGATGCATTCTCATCAGGACACCGTGCGAGGGAGTGCGGAAATGTGGGAGAGCGGGGCCAGGGCCCCACACTCCATTCTGGGCAGTCGTTTTGCCTGTTATTTTTTTAAGTATTTAATTTCTCAAGGTGCATCGGCAGTGCTGGGTTGGGGAGGAGTGGGGAATAAAGGTGGAATGGAGCTGGGACCCGGTGCCAGGTGGGCGGGGGAGCACAGCATCAGAGGCCTTGAGCAGCAGGGGCGACGTGACCAACGCTGTATTTTACGGCTTTAGGAAGGTGTATCTGGCATCTGGATTAAGGAGGAAGCGAGGTGGTGGCAGGTGGGGGAGGGGTGGCAAAGACAGAGTGTATCCTGACTGGAAGCAGAGAGACCTGTGAGGCTGGTGGCATCACGGCCTGGATGGTGATGGTCGTCAGATGCACAGGAGCAAACAGTCAAGAAAGACTGCAGAGCTGGCCTTGGCGACTGAGCGGAAGAGGCAATGAAAAGAGTCTGGGTCTGAAGCGACACAGGGTTTGAGCAGAGAGCAGGGACTCGGAGAGCAGTGATGCCATCGAGAGAAACGTGTCGATGTCGGGACTCCATGGAGTAAAAGAATGAGTTTTATTTTAGATAGGTCACTTTTTAGATGTATCCTAATAGAGAGGGCAACAGATGCAGACAATTGGGGACTGGAATTCAGAAGACAGGTTCGGGTATTGAGATACCAACTTGATAGGATCCTTGTAGAAAACGGTCGTCTAGGCTCAGCAGTGAGTGGGGTTGCTGTGCCCCAGCAGGACAGGAACAGGTCTTGCTGACTACAAGGAAGGGGGGGCAGGAGCTGAAGGGACAGAGACACAGACGTCAGAGGGGCAGGGTAGACAGTGTGGAAGACACACACACACACACACACACACACACACACACACACATCAAATGGTAGAAAATTTAAATGGGGTATTTTTTCTAAAAATTTATGTGGTATTAATTCTGTATTAATTTTGACTACACAATCTTAATTGCCGTCTTACTATTTTATATGTAGGGGTGGACAAAAGCAGGTTTACCATTGTGAGTACGCAAAACAGTTTATTCTTGTATTATTATTTGTTCATTGGTATTTTTCCATATGTACAGCCGTAAACCTACTTTTGCCCACCCCTGTACATTTAATCTGCCAGCCTGTAATAAATTCTGATATAATTTTGAAGCTGTCTGGGTGATGTGTTAGCTTCCAAGGAGCTCAGTACTTTCAATTCTGATTTTTATAGATGCGAGGAAAGCAAAACAAAAAGGTAGGAAAACATAAGAACTGTAGGAGTCATAGAAACCACAGGCTTCAGTGTGCTTATTTTGCAAATCTGTGGGAGAGTGCTTGAACATTCTTCCTCTTACTTAGGATGTGGAGTGGCCCATCTGATGTCCGATGTGCCCGATTTTTAGCAGTGACGTCAGAGTTCTGCGTCCTTCTGCTCACTGGGGAAGGCAGACAAGCTTCTGCCCAGGTGTCCCTTTGCTCCTCCAGCCCATAGATTGGAGGTCATTTCCACCAGCCCTGCTACACCTCCTAATAAGTAAATTTGGAAAATCTGGGCAGACCTCCCAAATGTGAGGTTTTGCTGAAGTTCTCTTTATCTGTGGGTTTGTTTCAAGCTTCTGAAATAGGTAGCTGGGAAACTAGTCCAATATATTTCCGTCACAGCAGTAATAGATTAGTAATATTTGACACAGGTTGCTCACACTTTGAGGACTTCTGAGAACACAGCTATCAGAAACAGGAAGGTCTTTGGTTAATCTTAGTGTCTGTGCGAAATACTATTGAAATACAATCATGAAATGTGTTCACAAATTGAAAACAAAACGTTAACATGTGGATGGGAAGTGTCGGCTCTTATTTGCAAACTTTCAGTGTCTTGTAGAAAGTTTTAGGTTAACGTTAAAATTTTGGTAGAAAACGGATCTATAGCTTTAATATTAACATCCTGGTTGTTACCATCTTTCTTTAGTGTTTTTATACTTTTAAAACAAGGTTTTAATCTTAAAGAAAAATATATCAGTTATATAATGGATGGCATTTAACTCTTAATGTGAACGTTATTTATTCAAAACCACAACTAATATTATGGAAGCCTCAGGAATCTGTGCTGTTGCCATTAGGGATTTATTTTCCCCACAAAACCTGACTTAGACAAACCACAAATCAAAAGCCTCAACAATTAAACTACAAGAGAACATCATTAACATGATATGTGAGGTTAGCTGTGCAAGATAACCTGTCTCTTCACCCAGGACCAGAGGGTTCTCTTGCAGACATGGTGTTCCTGGCTTCCAGGCCTGCACGTAACACTCAGACATACACTTAGCCATTCAAAAGTGCAGATGATCCCAGCTAGTCATTTTCTGTACCAGTCAGGACACATTAACAGACACGCTGTGTGATCCAGTGACAGTGCAAACAGGCCTCAACTCAGAATGTTAGTATCACAAAATGAATATATGGTGGACCTCTCTAAAATAAAGTTCACAGGGATTTTAGTTTTGAAAGTTAAAGCACAAGCATAACTATTTATTGGCAATAGTGGGGAAAAAACAGACAAGTGAGTAGATTTTCAAAGGAAACATCTTCACATTGCACTCGGCCCCTGCACCTCCCTCCGCGACAGAGGTGCACCCTTCCTTCACGCAGCGTGGTCCCATGCACCCTGGGGCATGTCTCTCGGCAGGTCACAGAAGCACATCATCTGCTGCCAAGTCCTCAATCCCAAAGGATTTTAAGATTCTTTCCAAGTGAGATTTGTGTGTATGTGTGTATAAATACAAAAGCTAGCCACTACATAACATGAAGGAAGAGAACATAACCCTTTACTTTCTACCTTGTCAAAGGTAAAGGTGAACATGCTTTATTCTCCTTGGAAGTTTGAGATTTCCCCTTGCCTGCAGAGCCACCGCTGTGTTACCCACCGCCCACCACACGACTGCACACCCCTACCCCCCAACGCCCGGCATGTCTGCGAAGTCACATGGCAGCGCCTCCACTGCCATGTGATCTGGGGCACAGAGAATGGAAAGTGCTTGTTTGCATGCATATTCTCCCCTTGGTAGAAGGCCAGTCTCCCCAAGTGTCTTTGATATTTGAACTTGAATATGAAGACATTGCTTTCTAATTCTAGCTCCAGCTTGGATTGTCTGCGGCTCTTGCAGTTGTCCTGGAAAATCAAAGTCTATTTTCCTACCTCTGAGGTGTTGGCAAGTCAGGATTCATAAAACACTTTGATGACAGGCCACAAGGCCATGAAGCATTGTGATCAAGAGGCAGGCTTTGGACACAGAGCAGCCCAGCTCCCTGTCCCTTCTCTTCCATTTACTGGGCCCTTGGACAAGTGTTTAAAGCTCCAGTCCTCAGTTTCCTCATCTGCAAAATAAGAATAATATAATGGTTATGTCCTAAGATTGATGTCAAGATTAAGTGAGCTGATATATGCAAAATATATAACACACACCTGAGAAAGGGCAGTTATTGTTCTTTTGTATATGTATGTGTACAAGAGTTTGCCAATAGATAACTAACTGCCATATTTACCGATAAATGCAATTAATTGAGATTCCTTATCAACCTAAAAGGGGGGAGGGGGAAGCCATTTAACTGCTAAGATGCGAAAGCTGTTTTCCATCCTGGGAATTTACATGTCTGTTATCCTTAAAACACAGTTCCAAAGGATGGTCTCAGAGGCCAAGCTGCATTTGAAGAAATGAGGACAAATTACATCAAAGAGCTGAGGAAGATGGTAACTAAGTGTCCCAACAATTCTGGGCAGAGTTGGCAGAGGTTCTATCAACTGACCAAGCTCCTGGACTCCATGCATGATGTAAGTACTGCCCTCTGATGCTCTTAAATGAAGGGTCAACCGCACACTGTTCTCTCCAAGTGAGACTGGAGAGTTGAGAGAGCTCTCGGGCATTTGGGAAGAGAAGAGGTAAGTTACCCATTCAGAGGCAGCAAGAGGTGAGAACTGGTCAGGAAGTTTTTCTTCAGATGACGTTCGTAACAAACTGCATTTCAGGACAAGGGTGTGGTTCTTTCCCCTTCTGAGAAGGGCCCGAGAAACGTGCACGACGACAGCGAAACCCGTGCCCCAACCCAAGGTCAGATCAAGTTTCACATTTCTGCTTGCAACTTAGGAAATGTTTGGTTAGTGAAAATGTTTGCTTTCACCTTGCATAAATAGTGACCATCTTCTACAGCTGTTAATGTAATAACCCAATCTTTCGAAAACATTATTAGTGGGCCAGGGCCAGCTTGGACCATCTCGGCGTCTGCCAAATGTTGAATCCTATACTCACTAATCTTCATAGGAGTCACCTTTCTTGTCTTCGTGTAAATACAGAAAGCAAATTCTGAGCTTGTTTCTGCTCGTGTAACCAATTATAGGTGTGGCTGAGGTGTTGGTTAAAGGTTCCTACAAAATACCGATATTGATCCCTTGCTGCATGTCATTGAAACTGTGCTTCTCATCTCACTTGGCATTTTCTCCAGTTGTGGCTCAAAAACAAAAGCTGTCTGCGGGCATGCTAATTTAGTTTTTCGCGTTTGTGAGGTTTTCATACTTTTCTTTGGAAAATTTATCACCCAAGCCCAACCCATAGATTTGCATAAGAAATTCATCTTCAGATACTTCTCTACTGATAAGGGAGATGTTGCAGGCCTGATGCCCAATACTGTAATAGTATTCCCATTCAACTACTGGTTCGTGCCTCAGAAGGCGGGTCATGCCAGTGGAGTGTTAACTCTCTGTGGGATCTCTGATGAAAGAATGTCACGTTCCAGGCATTTTCACGGACGACCCCTTGCATGTTAGGTTGACCTCTGCTTTCTCTGAACTTGTCGTATGGTGTGAGTCAAATTCCCAGAAGGTAAATTCAGGGATGGATAGTCTTGTTAATTATCAGTGGCCTAAAGAACGTGGTTTACAGGCCAGTGTTAGGAATCAGAGGTGATGGCAGACAAGGCTATGGGGAACACAGCAAACGAGGGGCTCCTCAACTCACACAAGAGGAACTGAAAGGAAGCCGGAGCCCAGAATGTAGGGCATCTACATGAGAACAGGGGCACGATTACTCCCTTCTGCTGGTTGTGTCGAAAGTCGTCCTGAGCAGAACTCAGACTGGGCTTTGTGGCTCTTTCTGGACAAATTCTCGTTTGTTCAAATGGATGGGCAGGCACAAGTGCAATAGCTATGTGAGGCTGCAGTTATCACAGCATGTGTTAATAGATGTGCGTTTTGAAGCAATTGGCATGGAATGAGACAGCAGAAAAAACTGTTAAAACTGTTTTTTCGATAGCCTTTCAGAATCTTTGTGTCTTTACCAGAGCAGCATAGTGGAAACACTTAGGGGCCACCGCAGTGGTCCATGAGCCCACCCACCCTCTGCAGCTGCTTTTGTGAGCCCCACGGTGCTGGGCACCAGACAGGAGCTCAGTGAGCAACTGCCAGGTAGCTGCATCCTAGTGATGATTCTCCGCAAAACCTCCCAGGGCAAATCGTTGTCCTTTAGGAACTTTTTAATCAAGGTATGACCGAACACAATAAGCTGAACGTATTTAAAGTGTACCACATGAGAAGCTCAACACATGTGTACACCCACGAAGCTGTCATCACAAGACACTCAACACATCTGCCACCCCAAACCTTTCCTGGTGCTGGTTTTTAACTTTTCTTTCCTACCTACTGCTCCCCAGTTGCTTTCTATATTGCTCCCTGGCAGTATGGCTTAGCTTGCATATTCTAGAGTTGTATATATTCTAGACTTTATGTAATCTATTCGTTTATGTATTCTAAACTTTGATATACATGGAATCCTGCAGTATGTGGTCCTTTCTGTCTGGCATAATTGTTTTGAGACTCCTGCATTCCGGTGCATACTTCAGTGCTCAGGTCTTCTCATTGCTGAGCAGCATCTGTGGTACCCCTTTTCCACATTTTGAAAGTCAGTCACCTATGGACAGGCATGTGGGCTGTTTCCAGAATGGGAACATTTACAGGTAAAGCTGCACTGGACATCTACGTGCGGTCCTGGAATGGGCATTGCTCTCTTTTTTCTGGGTGAGTAGCTAGTTGTGGAATGTCTGGGTCATACGGCCGATGTTTTTTTGTTTTTCATGAGACCTCCAGATTCTTCCCAAAGTGGTTGTACGCCGGTACACTCCCTTCTCGTGAAGGCTTACCTTCTCACTCTGAACAGGGTCTTCTGAGGAGCAGTTTTTTGTTTCAGTAAAGCCCAGGTGATTCCTTCTTTCTGTGAGTCATGTTTCTGGTACCTGAGCCCACACCACAAAGCTGCTCTCCCAGATTTCCTTCTAGATATTGCTGTCCTTCATTGACTCAAACGTAGTCTCGAAAACCATTTCTTCATGTGTTTTTTCCTCAGTAATTTGGGTTGTTTCTGGAGGCAGGGTAAATCCCGTCCCTCCGACTTCATTTTGGCTGGAAGGAGACTGTTCTTTTGGGAATCACTTTTTATCATTTTAATTCTAAAGCCTTTATTTTAAATGATAAAAAAATGTTTGCCCTCAGAACGAACCTAACAGAAGCATCTTGAAAGTTCTATTTATATTCCTGTACCAGACAGAACATTGAAAAACGCATCGTATGTCCAGAGGGACCTTTCGAACACGCGCGCTTGCACAGACTGGAGACTGCCTGCGGCTTGTTCATTAGAGTAAATGAGTGAATCAGCATTTGTAGAATTGTCTTCCAGGGAACAAAGAGCTACACAAGGACCGGCTCTGTACTCAGAGCCGAGCTCTGATCCCCTCATGGAAAGAGAGTGTCCCTAAGAGTCCCACAAGTAAGAACCCTGTGAACATCAGTTCAGCTTTACAAAGTGTGCAGTTGATGCCACCCTTCAGGGCACGTGTACATAGGTCTCGGGACATGCATGCACAGCTCTCAGGAGACATGGGCTTGTCCCACATGGTGCACACGTCATGGCAGAACTGGGCCGAGGTGGGAAAGGAACATTCTTGGAAAGAACCAGTCGGCAGTTAAGTATTTGAGTTGGTCAGCAACTTTAACGAACCGTAAGCCCTCTGAGCTGCCCCTGAGCATCGATTTTTCCCAAAAAAAGTCAAAGAAAGCAACTGCGGTCAGGCTCCTAGGAATGGGTGGTTTTTTGCAAATGTTAGGGTGCTATACGTAAAGCATATGGATTCCTCATTCTTCTAGAGAGGGTTGACAGTTTGTCATTTTCTAGCTGGTCACTCTTGCTAGCGGTGGCAGTTAACTTCCTGTGTATAAGGCACACATTTCTAATGAACTTACTGGTACCTTCATTCATAGAGATCAAGGACTATTTATGTTATGATCAGTATGTAGAACAGTTAGCAAATGTTGAAAATTATATTAATAATATTTCTTAGAGGCAAAAGTTACCTTTTTTCTGTTAAATAGTCTCATGGTCATATTGTACTATCATTTGACCTTGTAATCAACTTCAGTTCAGGAGGGACTCTAGCAAACATGGGCCTCATGCCCATCAAGTGTGATAAGGCCATGCAGGGTACAGAGCGAATGTGTGACACCCACCAAGTCCTCCGGTAGCTCAGGTTCTAGAGAGGCAGCTGGCGCATAATACCCGGTAGTCAGGTGCTGAACTTGGCCGTCTGGGCAGTGGGACCTTTGAAAGCACATGTGCTCCACATTCATTCATTCGCTCATGTGTCAGTGAGCCCCTGCCAGCGCACGTGTGAACAGAAGGCTCATTCTTAGAGTCGCACATGTTTTTCTGATAGAGGAAGATGTCCATCTCGTTGAGCAAATACTTTAGTGTCTGTGTCAGACACTGCCCTAGGGGAAGAGACGCAAAGCTTGGCTTCCAGAAGCCTTCAGCCTGCTGGGGACAAGCAGACAGCACTGGACAGGGCAGGGTGCTGAGAGCTCTGAAGAGGTGAGCACACCATGCACCGTAGGCTCCCCGACATAAATTCCAAGTTGATACACTTGTTGAGAAGGTACAGGAGCCAGTTGTGCTGGGCAGGGATCATGGAAGGCTCCCAAGGGGGAGGGGTCAGAGGAAGAGACAGGGCCACAAAGAGGTCTAGGGTAGCCAGTGGCAGCTGGAACCCTCTTGACTCGTTCCTGGTGCTCCTGGCTCCCCCGTCATGATGCAGGGAACTTCAGGCTGATGGCAGTGTCAGGTTTCGGGCCAGGGAACCTTGGAGAGCAGAAAACCAGCAGTGAGGGGCATCAGAAATAGCCGCGCCGGGCTTGGCTCTCCAGGTGCGTCGGCTCTTCCCGGGCACCTTTTGGAGCGCATTGTTTCTGTGAGGCACGTTACATCCTGGAGGCAGTGCACCTGCGGTTGTATTGAAATGGTATGCATGCTTAGCAGTTGCCAAAGAAAATGGCAGGTCTGCCTCCACCTGAGCTGAGCAGGCTTCAGGGTGGAGAATTTTGTCTCTGCATAGGATCGTAAGCCCAGGTGCAAGCTACCTGTCACCGGAACAGACACCAGCGTGTCCCTCAGACACAGTAGACGCTGTTCTTGGTGCGACTGAAGGAAGCGCTGTGAGGGTCATCTTGCTGGGTGTCTGTCTCTGTGAGTCCGTAGGGGGGTCTTCTCCGGCCAGGCTCTCAGAGCCGAGGTTTTCCTCTGCCAGGGCTGGGAAAGGTGGGCAGGGTGAGGAGGGGGTCCCTCCAGTTACACAGTACCTGCCACACATGTGCACTGGGGCACTTCGCCCTTCACATGAGGGTATGATATTTCAGTGACATGGTCACCGACCAGAGATACTGCTGCAAGCCGCCAAGATTGTCAAATTGTCGTGAGATGCTCATGCTTTTCTGATTAGCAGGCGCTTTGGCGTCAGGTTGTGGGCATGGTCGTTTCCATTTTTATCTCATCAATGGTGGGTGAACTGGGTGTTGTCAGAATGAAGCCAGGGTAAGTAGAGGCTAGCCATACTGCTTCAGTGTGTGAGGGAAAGTCCCTGTCTTCTCGTTGCTCAGGTGACAATGAAATGAGATTGATCCCATATCTGTAATGAGGTGCCTGGCAGTTCCACAGGTGTGTGTGTGCACGAGAGGTCAAGATTCAAAGCCACATTCTATGTCACTGAGTGAAACAACTATTTAATATAATTGTTAGCAGTGTTACTGCCTTCTTTGACGAGACTGTGACTAAGAAAGATTCTAAAAAAAAGGAAGAGTTGTTTATCCCAAAGTCAGCTAAGTGAGCACAGCCTGATTTTGGGGGGATGGGAAGACATACATTAGTGAGCCCACTCCTACTGAAAAAGAAAACTGCTTTGGTGAAGATTCCCAATTGAGTGAGTAATTGAGATGTCAGATCTTCCTTACTCCATCGAGTTGGTGAAAAACACGGAAGAGTTGCTCGTGGTTTCCAGTGACTCTTCCGCACTCCCACAGTAGCTAGGGGCCCGTGTCTATCTTTGCAAAGTTCCTGCTTCAAGGGCAGAGTGCAGCACAGAACACGCTGCCCTGGGCCAATGGTGCTGACTACTTAAACATTTTATGTTTGTGTAATTGGGGAAAAGCACCAAATATATTTAAAACTAAAAGTGGGGAACAAGGCAAAATGGGTGAGAATGCTATTTCAATGTATGGATAGCCAGCAGATGGAAGACCCTGTGCAGGTTCGGAGAGGTCTGGGCAGCTCAAGGACCAGCGTGTTTTAGGTACTCGTAGCTGGAGCCGCAAAGCCACCAGGAAGACGACTCCTCACAGATATGAAGGTGTCCTCACCTGATGTTCCTTCTTTGTTCACACGTCAGTGGTTTAAGGGTGGCGTCAGTCAGAGGTCATGATTGTGTCTCCGAGGACCCTTGTGTTGCAGTCAGGTCGTACTGTGAGTTACTGCTCCCCTCCACCTGGCCAGGCACACACCCGGTGCCAAGGGTGCACTGCGGCAAAGCGAACAGTCTCCCGGGAAACACAGACGTCAGTGGGAGCTAAAATGCCGCACAGCAGGAGCCTAGGCGGAGCGTCCGGAACGGGAAGTGGTGGGTGCAGATGGGCCCTGGCATGAGGGCAGGGAAATGGTTGCTGAGCCGAGCCCCAAAGCAGGAGTTTGCCAGACTGACAAGGGGAGGCTACTCCAAGGCAAAGGAGTTTGTATTCCAAGGGAGAGAGATCATGGTGATATTGAGAAATAGAGAATTTCATTGTATCTGAGAACCTCAGGGAGGAGCAGCGAGAAATGAGGATGCAGACAGTGAAGGGACCTATGAACCATGTGGGTTCAGGAAGCTACTGAAGGATTCTGAGTCCCTCTGCAGAGAATCTAGAGCTGCTCTGTCGAAGGCAGAAACCACTAGTGGCTATTTTCATGCAAATTAATTAAAATCAAGCAAAATTTTAAATCGAGTTTCCACTGTCCACATGTCAAGTGCTCAGTAGCCACCACTTGGGGGTCAGGGGGATGTGCAGAAAGATTAGACAGTGTAGACCTAGATAACCCATTAGAGGAGGAGCAGGAGGAACAAAGGGCCAGTAGGATGCTGGTGCAGTGGTCCAGGCAGGACGAGATAGGGGGCAGGGGCAGACCAAGGAGATACTCAAGTAGTGGAATGGGTGGCTCTAGATGTCACATGCTAGGATGAGTTGGGAGAGGAGGGAGCAGGTCTAAGATGACCCCCAACATTTGGAGGTAGAGAACTTGGCATGCAGGACCAGCACTGAGGAGGGGCTGGGAGAGAGGAGCTTTATGAGCACAGATGCTGAGCGTGTTTGGGTGCACTGGAGTTCAGGTGCCTTTAGGACATCCCCAGGGAAACGTCAGGTGAGCAGTGGGCTCTGTGCAGAGGAAGCAGCCACCGAAGCCTAAGGGACTGGACGGAACTGCCCAGGCATCACTATGGTGAGAAAAGGCCTAGCACTGAACCCAGAGGAAAAACCAGCCAAGGCTCCAACAAGGGGCAGCAGCCTGCAGGGCCTGCAAAGGAGCTGCTGCTGGGGTAAGTGGGCAGAAAGAGCCACACAGGGGGCAAGCCAGAAAAGAGCATGTCCCCCACAGTGCAAATGAGGGGTCAGAGAGGCAGAAGCTGCGAAAGGTCAGGTAGCAAACAGGCTGGAAACCTCCAGTAGCCATAGCAACGAGGTGGTTATTGTGAAGAGTAGCTGATTGATTGAACTTGTGTTAATGCTCACTAGGTTTCCAGTAACTGCATCAGCAGCCCTAGAACAGACAGGACAAAAGTTAACAACAAAAAGTCAATGTGGTGTCCAGTGAAGCTCCTTAGCAAAACTGCTTTAATAAATAGAAAAGTATGAGTCTTTGTTAGGTGACAACCCGTAGGTAAATGAGCATTTTGAACGTAGTTGAGGAAATGTGCAAAGTTTTTGTGTTTATGTGTTTTAAGTGCAGCTGAGAAATCACAGCAGCTTATTAGCAAACTCGGCCTTTGCAGATAACCCAAAACAAGCTTTGTGATGGAAGCTAGCCCGTGCAGGAGCAATCTGCAATTAGTGAAAGCTTTGTTAAGTGCTTTATACATATACGGGCACACTCTACACTAAACACATGAATATATTACTTGTGGATATAGACATAGATGGCCATCAGTAGCACTGAAGAGGCAGAGGTACAGATGAGTTTGGCATCGAAGGCACCATGACATTGGGGAGCTGTTCACGTCATGATGTTATCAGTGATGCTCATCCAGACTCCTTCCTGGCTGTCATTTTCCTATTACACCTGAATTGTGATGACAGTGCATTTTCATGGGCAGCCCCAGGGCTTTAGTCTTTTGTTGGTCATGGTTTTCTGTGGCTGACTTAATCTGGGATATTTCCTTATCTCCTTGGAAAAGATTGATTTAAAACATTAATTTTCAGTGGCTAATGTGTAGACTATTTAAGACAGTGCTTACCAACTGGTCAATAGCCAATCAATATTCTAAGATGGAGTTGTATTGTATTTGAGAAAAATGAAAACAAAACCTTCAATAAAAGTTTGTCACTTTCTTTTAATTGTGGTAAAATTCACAAACATGCAATTTACTACTGTAGCTGTTTTGACCTGTATAATTCATTAGTGTTAAGTGCATTCATTGTTAGGCAAAACATCTCCAGAACTTTTCATCTGCAAAATCTACTCTCTCTACCTATTAAACTACTCCCTGTTCCCCTCCCCAGCTGTAGCAACCAGCGTCCTTTCTGTCTCTGTGAATCCGACTGCTCTAGGTTCCTCATATACGGGAAACACAGGATTTGTCCGTCAGAAACAGCTTACTTCGCCTAGGATGTTATCCTCAGATTCATCCGTGCTGTAGCATATATCACAATTCCCTTCCATTTTAAGGTGAACAATATCCCTATTGTGAATCATGCTGCAATGAACATGGGTATGCATACTCTCTTCCAGATCCTGCTTTCAGTTCCTTGGAGGGTATTCTTAGAAGTGGAATTGCTGGGTCATGTGATAATTCTATGTTTAAGATTTTTGAGGAGCTGCCCAACTTTTTCCCCATAGTTTTTCACATTCCCACCAACAGGACACAGAGATAGTTTCTTTACGTCCCCACTGACACTTGTTAATTGCTGTTTGATGGCGGCCATCCTAGTAGGTAGGAGGTGATACCTCACTGTGGTTTGGTTTGCATTTTCCTGATGATGTGTGATGTTGAGCATCTTTTCATGTTCATTGGCCATCTGTATGTGTTCTTGGTAGAACTATTTAAGTTCTTTGCCCATTTGTTGTTTGGTTTCTTTGTTGTTGAATTGTAGGAGTTCTCTGCTCATCTATGATTTGCAAATATTTTCTCCCATTTCGTGAATTTTCTTTGTTTTGGTGTCAAACTCTTTCTCTTAGGAACTACAGTAAGTCAGTAGTTTAAAGTTGTCTCTGATCCCAATTTACTTACAGAGAGCATAAAAAAGCATTTTTCTCATGATAACTACTTCTTGAACTTCATTATTAGTGACTGTTTCATAAGCTGCATACCTACAGAACAGAGCAGGTGCTGCTGTCGGGAGCTGGTCTGTAAATCTGTCAGAGAATAGCTTTCTGTGAGAGCACAAGGGGTGGGGGGCAGGGCGAGGACCTCACCGGGGGAGGTGTAAAGAAATTGTGTGTTCCATTCCCACCTGAATCTTCAGAATTTGTGATGCCATGGGGTGAGCTTTCTGGAAAAAAATGTGTCACGCAGAAAGCAGCACTAGGGTCCTGGAAGCCTTGCTCATAGGGAATCACATCTAAATCTAACCTGACACACAGGAATCTCCTCCTAGTCTGGATGGTATCTGGAGAAGGTTTTGGAAAACCATCTCATTGTCTAACACCTGTGTCAATAAATCCCCCCCTTACGCCGCCTGAATCCCTCTTCTTACAACATAAAATAACCATATAATACCTGGGATTTAATGTGCCTTTCTTCCTAAGTCCAGTCATTAAGTCCTCCTCTTATCTCCATGAGGCGAGGGTGAGTAAATATTACTATTTACACTTAATCACCTCATCTTTTCTCAACAAAGGGGAAGAATAGTAATATTTACTCATTTTTCCCCGCCTTGTAGAGAAAAGGATTACAAGAGGAGTGATCAGGTGCCTTTTCCCTGGTTCAGAAGTGCAGCTGGAGGGAGGGGAGCCAGCCCTGCACCTGGAGAGCTCAGGGGCTCCGGGTAGGTTAGGTGTCACGCTGGGGCCCTGCCCATGGAGGGGTCTCCCTCTGGGCCTCATGTCCAAACCCTTAGTAAACTTCAAACAAAGAGCCCCACAAACGATCCAGCCAGTCCTGGGCGAAACAGGACCTCCTGAAAGTGGGGCTGATCAGAGGAGAGGATGAGCGTGAACAGCAGGCCCGGTGGCACACAGAGCGATGCATCTGTGGAGGCCCCGCTGCCCGGAGGTAGGAGAGGCGGAAAGCCAGAGCTGGGGGGCCAGGTACCCAGATTGTGGGAAACCAGAGACTCATCCACACCCCGGAAAGGCCCTTACCCCTAAGGCGTTGTGGAAAGAAAGAGTGAAGAAATTTCATCAGGGACAGAGAGATCGTTAAGCAACCGCAGAGAGGAATGTTAGCTTCAGCTCCGTTTTGGACTAGGGCGGATCCCTTTAAATGGCTGACAGGGCACAGGCCGGGAAGGTGCCCACTGATCAATTTTGTTGATCAGAGCCATGGTTCAAGGGACTGGGAAGTGTATGTGTTTCATACACATTAGGTCATTACATTACTTGCAGATTCTGTACTTACAAATTTGCCTACTGGTTAAGTTTTAGTGGTGACCCCCAAATCAACACAGCACATCCGCAGGCATCCAGGGCAGGTGCAGAGAATGATGTGAGCCACCCAAAGTGCACGTTCCCAGCTGAGGTCAAGCAAGGCAACGCTCTCCCCTCTTGCCCCAGCTCCCATACAGTCAGCGTGCTCTTCGTGGTCTATTCAATGCCACGTGTCTTGCATTTTTGCTGGTGTTTTTGCTGTTTTAAATTGCCCCCAAATGTAGTGTTCATGCACTTGTGTTCCTAAGAGCAAGGAGGCTGTGATGTGTTTTATGGAGAAATGAGTCTGTTTGGGAAGCTTCGTGCAGGCCTGAGTGATCATGCTGTTGGATGGAGTTCAAGGTTAGAGAATCAGCAATGTACAAAATAAGGCATCTTTAACCAGAAACAGACAGAAAACTAGGTTACATATTGATGGTTAATGAAAATGTTATCAGTAGCGCATGGGCACCTAACCCTATTTTCCCTAAGAGTAAGCGTTAGTACTTGTGATTAGTGCTTGTGAATTCACCCTTTCCCATGACTTTATAGAATGCAACTACCATGAATAATGAGAATCAGCTGTAAATGGCTATAGCCCACAGAGAGATAGGATCAAAGGGAAATGGCCCCTCAGGGGACCGCCAAAAATGGAAGGCTTAAGTGACAGCCACAGCCCACTTGAATGACAGGTTCCAGGGCCTTTAAGCTAGACAACCCCCTTATCAAGTTCAACCCCCTCCGTACAAGGATGCTTTCTAAAGCATTTCCTGAAGCCTCAGAAAATCTGCATATTTGGAAATCCAGATCTAGCTACTACTGTATCTCTGGATTCACAGACTTTTTTCCTCTCACGTTTACTATTTCTGAAATCAAGAGACATCTTATCATTGATTTTTATATTTTAATAAACCACCAAAACCTGGTCTGCCTTCCATCCCAGGGCCCAGCAGATTTTCCCCCCTGAAAGGCCAGGTGGTGAGTATGGTGGGCTTTGTGGGTCCCCTGGTCCTTATCACGACCACTCGGCCCCGCTGCTGCGGTGTGAAAGCAGCCAGAGGTAATACCTCAGTGAATGGGCATGGCTGAGTCCCAGGAAAACTATTTCATGTAATTTCCAGGTGTCACAAAATACTATTCTTTTGATTTTTTTTCCAGCCACTTAGTGTAAAAAAAAAAAAAAATGAAAACACAGAAACAGGTATTAGGCCAGGTTAGATTGCCAACCTAATTCATTCAATGGCGTCAGAGAATCAAGGGATTAAACTAGATCACCCTGGCCTTGGGTCTCAGGCGCTTGGATCAGAAGAGGCTGCGGTGAGACTGAAATAAGGATTTAACTGTTTAATCCTGATATTAAAGTTGGTAACTTACAAGGTTTAGATTTTTACATTGCTCAGTATAGTATACATTTGCCAGAAGGATCTAGGAAATACTGAAAGCAAAATCAGGAAAAGTTCATACTTCTATATCCAGTAACATGCCAATGACTTTCAAACCCAACCCTTTCATTAGAATTCCTTTGTTCGGCAATGTTCTAATTATCCCTTTATCTTAAAGCTCCACTTTCTCCTTTACCATTGTGTCATTTTTCTTTGTGTTTTTCACACATACAATAGACCTTATTCACGAGAAGGCAGAGCTGCATTCTAGAATGAGGCTTATAATACAAGGAAACTTAAACAGGGTGGGAATTAAATAAATTTAAGTACAAAAAAAGAGAGAAGGGAATTGAACCCATCTTGCTTAGCACAGCATCCATGCAACATATTTTGAAGATTACACACTCATCACTGACCAGAGATCAGTAACTGCTTTTGAATGTGTTACAAAAATGGTGACGAAGAACAATCAGATGCTAATGGATGGGGAGCAGGGGTGTTTTCAGAAACGCCCTCGGTTTTTCATGCGATGTGGAGCAGCAGCTTCTTCTCAGGCCAGAACCAGCCCTGTCTCCCTCACTCCATCAGGCAGCCAGGCCTTTCTGGAAACAGAGCCAGAGGTGTCGATTCCGGCCCAGAGCCCTGGCTGTGGCCGCACTCACAGGGGTTCCCCGTACCTAGAATTTGCAGCAGCACTCACCCTACAGTGAGCCCAGCCCTGCTGAGGCTCTTCTCCTGCTTCAGGGACACACTTGAGTCCAGATGCCCCCTGTCCGTGCAGACCAGTCCTTGGCAGCAGAGGGCAGCCTCTTAAAGTGGATCCCAGAGCTCCCAAGCACAGCGCTGAGTTCTCCAGATGCTTGAACAGGCCTAGAACTTCCTGATCCACTAGCGTGCTGTTAAGTTTGGGGCTATGCAATGCCTTTTGGTGAGTGTTTACAAACCAGTCTTCTTAGGTATTCTTCTGATGGTATCTTCCTTTACTGAGATGTAATTGGCATACAAAGCATATAAATTTAAGGGACACAATGTCTAGCTTTGGTGCAATTATATACTGCAATATGATTTCCACTGTAGCATTTAGCTAACATTTCTATCACATGACATAATTACCATTTTTTGTGGTGGGAACAATTACGCTCTAGTCTCTTAGCAACTTTGAAGTTCATAACACAGTTTTACTGTCTAATCACTATGGTGTCCGTTAGATCTCTAGGACTTACTACTGGTTTGCAAGTCTACGCCCTCAGCCTCACCCCCGACCCCTGGGAACCACCGTTCTGCTCTGTTTTTGTGAGTTTGCCTTTTTGAGATTCCACCTGTAAGTGATATCATATATTTTTTTTTTGGTCTGACTTACCTCACTTAGCATAATGCCCTCATAGTCCGTCCATGTCATTGCAAAGGGCACGAGGCTCTTCCTTCTCCTGGCTGAGTAACAGTCCATGGTGTGCACAGCACATCTTCCTCGCCCAGTCGTCTGTGGATGGGCACTAAGGTCGGTTCCGTGCCTTGACCGCTGTGAACACCGCTGCACGGACCATGGGAGTGCAGGTATTTCTTCAAGGTCCTGATTTCCTCTCCTTTGCCTGTAAACCCAGGAGTGGAGTTGCTGCATCGTATGGTGCTTCAATTTTTAACTTTTTAAGGAATCTCTATGTTGTTTTCCACAGCGGCTGAACCACTTTCCATGCCCACCAGCAGTGCACAAGGTTCTGCTTTCCTCCACAGCCTTGCCAACACCCATTCTAACAGGTGTGAGGGGATCTCTCATTGTGGTTTTGATTTGCATTTCCCTGATGATTAAGGATGTTGAACATCTCTTCATGTACCTTGTGGTTCGCTGTATGCTTCTGTGGAAAAACACGCAATTCTTCTGCCTATTTTTAATTGAATTATTTATTTGTGAGATATGAGTTCACAGTATATTTTGAAGATTAACCCCTTGTCCAATACATAGTGTACAAGTATTTTCTCCCCCTTGTCCGTTTCCTTTGCCGCATACGCCACCTTCATTTCAACGTAGCCCCTCCAGTTGCATTTGCTCTCTTGCGCCTTATCTGGCTTTGGTATCAGGGTAATAATACTGGCCTCCTACAATGACTCAAGTTGTTTGGAAGAGTTTGATTTGAGAAGGATTGATGTTACTCTTTAAATGTTTGGTAGATTTCACCAGTGAAGCCATCTGGTCCTGGGGTTGTTTTTTTTCAGTGTTGGGAAGTTTTTGAATACTGATTAAATCTTGTTACTCACTATTGATCTGTTCAGATTTTCTATTTCTTCCTGATTGGGTCTTGGCATGTTGGTATATTTTTAGGAATTTATCAATTTCTTATAGGTTATCCAGTTTGTTAGCTTCTCACTGTTCATAGTAGTTTATGACCGTTTTTATTTCTATAGTATCCATTATAACACCTCCTCTTCCATTTCTGATTCTGTCTTTTTTTAAAAAAAAAGCAGCTCTTAGTTTCATTGTTTATTTTTTCTATTGTTTTTTCTGGTATCTGTTTATTTTGCTCCCACTCTGATCTTTATTTCCTTCCTTGTGCCAACTTGGGGCTTGTTTTTTTTTTTTCCTAGTTCCTTGAGGTGTAAAGTTAGGTTATTTATTTCTATGAACTTCTCTCTGAGGTGCTTTTGCAGCATCCCATAGGTTTGGGTATGTTGTTCTGGGATTCTTTCTTTTGATTTCTTCTTGACCAATTGCTTGTTCAGAAGTGTATTTAGTTTCCACATATTTATAGATTTCCCAGCTTTCCTCTTGTTGCATCCTAATTTCATACCATTGCAATTTACATTTTTAAAATAGTACTGGTTTTGTGTCGTTTCTTGTATCATGGAGAACGTTTTGTGAAGAATGTGTATTCTGCTTCTGTTGGATGAACTGTTCCATGTGTATATATATAGCATTTGGACTAATGTATGGTTCAAGTCCAGTGTTCCCTTGCTGGTTTTCTATCTGGACGAAAGTGGGTATTAAAGTTCATTACTATTATCGTACTGCCTTTTTCTCCCAGCTCTGTTAAATATGATCATTGAATTCATCTTCTGGATGAACCAACCCCTTTATCGTTACACATGGACCTTCTTTGTCTCTCGTTACTGTTTTTGGGTTCAAGTCGACTTTTTGTAAGTATCTTTACCTCCACTTTTCATGGACCATCTTCTTCCCTCCCTTCACCCTGAGCCTATATGTACGTCCTCAAACCCACGGTGAGCGTCTTGTAGGCAACATGCAGTTTTTGTCCTTGGCCTGTGATTACCACGAGGCTGAGACATGCCACAGATAGAACAGCCCATTGTAACCTGATAGCAACTTGTATCACCTGTAAAAGCTTCACCCTTACACTCTCCTTTTATTGTCTTTGATGTTATTTACCTCTTTATATTGTGTGTTTAATAAGCTATAGTAGCTGTGACTATTTTTATACTCTTTTCTACTGAATTTTGTACTATAGTTCAGTGGTTAACACACATCCTATTACAGAATTTGAGTTTTCTAAATCTGTTTGTCTTTAATATATTTTCATGTCACTGATTAGCATCTGTTCATTTCAGCTTGAATTTCTTCAAAGGTAGGTCTAGTGATGATGAACTGTCTTAGCTTTTGTCTTTCTAGGAAAGTTATTTTTCTTTCATAGCTAAAGGGTAACTTTGCCAGATAGAGTATTCTTAGCTGGCGTTTTTTTTTTTTTTTCTTTCAACGCTTAGAATAGCTAATTTCACTCTTTCCTGGCCTATAGCGTTTCTGCTGAGAAATCCACCGATAGCTTAATGTAGATTCTTTTGTAGTTTATCATCTTTTTTCCTCAGGCTCCCTTTAGGATCCTCCCATCGTTAGGGTTTGACGTGTTTTGGACAAGGTCTTCGTGCTTTGAGGTAATTGGGTGCTGCTTTGTGAGCCTGGATGCTCACCTCACTTCCCAAGTCGCGAAAGTTCTGTAACTCTGCACCCCCTTCTTTTCTTCCAGAATCCTGATTATTCTGACACTTGTTCTTGGGATGAAGCCCATACTCACGGGTTGTGTGTCCACTTGCTCTACTCCTCGGTAGCTCTCTCCATTGCATTTGCCATTTCATTCATTGAGTTCTTCAGCTCCGACTGCTGCTTGGTTCTTTTTCATGACTTCATTAAATTGTCTTTTAGATTTTTTTTTGGGGGGGGGGTAGCTTATTGAGTTTCTTCAAAACAGGGTTTTTGAATTCTTTTAGCAGCAAGATCACAAAATTCTGTACCTTTGAACTCAAAATATTACAGGATTGCTATCTTTTGATGGTGACGTTTCCTTGATGTTGAACATTCTGTGTAGTTGAGCATTGCTGCTTTCTCATTGGAAGTAGCAGGCGCCTCCTTGAGTATTCTGTTCGTTGGTGCTGACATTCTGGGGTTTTTCAGCATTTGTATGGGTGCTCCTGTTACTCTGGTCTTGCTCCCTCTTGTGGCAGAATTCTTAAGCTTTTATGTCTTCTGGTTCTTACCCGACTGACTCACTGGAAAGAAACCTCTTTTGTTTCCCAGAAGGTGGCGCTATAGCTCAAGTTTGTGGTTTCTCCTTGGCCCGTAGACCTTGGCCAGCTTAGTGGATCTTGCTTTTGCCTCCACACTAGCAACTGCACAGAAAGAGCCGCCCACAGAGTGGGAGAGGTTTGGCAGCTAGAGCATTGGGTGTGCCTGCAGATGAGTAGGGGGATCCCCAGGTGTGGTGCTTCCAGACAGTCCTGGGTACACTTCCTGCTGAGCAAGGTCAGCAGGAGCCTTACCTGCTCTTTCCCAGTCTTCTTCCTCCTCCCAGTCATCGAGGTCCTGTCTCAGTACTCGGGGTGCCATGGAGAGAGGGGCTTCTCCAGCCCCGCACTGGTAGCTGGGGATCCACCAGTGCACTGTTGCTGGGGGGGGGGGGGGGGGGGGGGGGGGGGGGGGGGGGGGGGGGGGGGGGGGGGGGGGCAGTGTGGTGCTGGTAAAGTTCTTACCGTCTCTGCTGCGTCCAGTGTCATTTTGAGGGATTTTTCTTTGCTCCAACCGTATGGTGGCCTTTCTTCTTGGAAAGGCTAGATCCTGCAGTCTCTGTCTTGTCCATGGGTGCCTGCCCGGGCCATTGCTCTGCTGGTCCCACTGCTCATACCGAGGTCTGTTTGCTTGTTCCCAGCGCACAGGTGGTGGGACTCTCTCAGGTCCTCGGTATCGTGCCGGACCCCGCAGAGCTTCTTTCCCTGTGTCAGGGAGGACGAAAGCATGAATCATCTTCTGCCACCATCACTCCTGCTGGCGTCTTTCAGCCCCTTCCTCTTGGTCACATCTCAGAGGCCTTCAGCTCTGAAGCAGAGCTTTCCCGGAGTGCTGAGCAGACAGTGAGAGCCAGGTTTTCAAAGGGCATTCACAAGGAAATGGTGGCATCGCCCTGTTGTTAAAGGTTACATTTATCTCTGGGTACAGAAACAAATGCTACTAAATTTGGGGGGCTTTTGCACCATGCAACTGTCATGTCCTACTGAGAAAAAAGCAGGGGTGCCCACCTCACCGATACAGGCATCTTGCACGCTGGCCCGCGCTGGTGGGGGTTCTGCAGGAAGTATAGACTCCTATGAAGTCACTACACACCTTCCAGTGCCCGCGAGGCTACAGTGGGAGCCCCTGGAACAACTGACCATTTCAGTTCCTGAATGGAGGGTTGCAGCGCTGCCTCGTTGCCCCTAGCCCCCTCCCCACAGCTGGCTAACATTCTAATCTTTGAAAGTTAAGCTTCCAACGTCCCTGCAGAGATTCTTTCAAGCAAAAAGCTTGATCCTAACGAGGTGAGAGCTCTAGAGCTGGCAAATAACTTAGGCGGAAGGAGCACACTGTTCGAAAACAGGTGGGACCCTGCATCAGGGAGGCTCTGCCGTCCCAGGTGCTCTGTCCCCGCTGAGTAGCCTTGGAGCAGCAGCACCAGACCACCCTGCACGGCACCCCGACAGGCCCCTGCTGGGGGCAGAGTGGGGCTGGGAGAGCAGCCACACGCAGGCCATGGTGACTGGGTAGAGAGAATGGGAGAAAGGCACTGGCAGAGCCCACAAGGTGCCTTCTGTCTGGCTGAGCCTCTAGGGCCCCAACAGATGCACTGTGTGCAGAAAGAAAGTCACTGCACAAGACTTTTTCTGATTCCTAATGGTAGGACTCTTAACCACCCATTATAATTCAGGTTCTTGCCTCTCCATCGAGCCTGGTATTACTACCAGGAAAGGCCAACAGGAATCAACATGGAGACGGCAGGCCTGGCTCTTTGTCTCTGAAAACTAAGGCATCTGTGCTGATGACAGGCCAGTGGGATGGAGCTTTAGCTTTGTAGCCGTGACCTCCTTCCCACCCCCTCCCTCCGCAGAGAGCAGGGGAGGGGCTCAGGGCATCTGCCACACAGCATGCGCACAGAGTCGTGTCAAAGCCCAACGTACACGAGGTGAAGGGAAAGGTGGAAGAAGGGGTTAGTTTCCCCACACGGAGTTCTGAATTATTTATTCAGCGTCACTGAAATGAGGGTGCCCACATAACACTAACCTCATTTTGTTTTGCTTCCTTGATTAAGACTAAGCAACACACTGGCCTGAAAAAGTGCTGCTGCAGTAAGTTTTTCCTGGCCACTTAAGAGCTGCGGAGAAAGGCAGGAGCAAGGGCTGGTCACCTTACCGGGGCTGCTCGGAGCTAGCCAGACGGGGCCTCTCCCAGATGCTGAGGGGCTTCGTGGCGCTTCCTGTCTGCAGGGAGCATGCAGACCACCTAAGGAGCTGCAAAGGTGAAAAGTTACACCAGTCAGAGGTGGGAACCTCAGGATGAAAAGAGGAGTGGTGTCCCTTGGCTGTTGGGCTAACTGTCAAATAAATGAGACAAAATACGGCATCCGTGATTTCAGAGGAGAGCGGGGGTCCTCAGGCTGGGGCTCTTGCGGGGCGTGGGGTCGTGAAAGAAAGCCCAGGAAACATGCAGAACAAGCCAATACTCATACCCTTTGAAGAGCACGGGTGACATTTTTGAAAAAACATTTCATGCTGAGTGTCCTGGAAAACTCGTCGACTCTCCCTGGAGGACTGTCCATGCGGAGTCGACCTGAGGTGATTTCCTTTGAAAGGTGGTCTCTGAGAAGGTCTGGCTCCCCGCCACCACACCCCGGAACCGCGGCAGGCCCCGACGGACCCCACTCTGATCGGGTGGGCTCGGACTTTGCAGGGGGATAGTGGTTTGGGGGGCAGGAGGAAACCCTCCATGGTCATTTAGTGATGCACAGCCACCTCCTAGGCTGTGACTACAGCTCGGCCTAACACTGCCCAGGGGACAGTGTCGGTGTGGATGTGTGCACTGTACCTGTTTGTGCCCTGGTTTCCTGGTCCCGCCGTGTGTGCCGTGACATCGCAGCAGGCTGACACCCTGGAGGCAGCTGTGCCTGTGTGCAGCACGAGGGTGAGACACTTGGTGGTGACACAGCTGTCTGGCCCACAGACCGGCGCCCACTCTGGCTGGTCAGGGTCCCTGACCTCCTGCAGCTTCCCCTTCCTGGCCTGTGCTTTCCAGTGGGGCTGGGGTCCTTCCTCGTCCTGCAGCCCCCCGCCCTCAAACACCTGGCCTTGTCTGTCACAGGTGATCCCTGACCTTAGCAGCCGCAGTCACTGGCTCAGAACCTGCTGGCTGAGTCCTGCAAAGGTTCTCGCCTTGTCCCAGCAGCCGATGAGCCCGGCAGGTTTCTGAAGCAGCCAGTACCACCTCCATCCTGGTCACAGGTGTTCACAGGGCCAGAGACTTGGCCTGGCTGAGCACCACCCTCCCAGCAAGGCCCCCGTCCCTCTGCGGCTGGCCAAGACGCTTGCGTAAACAGAAGCCCTGGGTATCAGCTTATGACTGGAAACTAGCTGCTTTCTCGGCCCGTGGAACACGGGACAGAGGTGGGTGGAAATGCCAGTCCTGGGCTCACATGCATGGTTAGTGAGTGGTGTCCAGGACACTTGTCCCCAGCCAACCTGTGAGGAAAAACAGCCAAGCCCCTGATTGTCTCCTAGGCAATGCTCGGTGCCCAGAATACACGCGCATGGGAATTACAGACAGGGACAGAGGCACTGAGAAGGCCTGGGCCCTGTCCCCATAAGCAGGTTCACAGAGGTGGCCCTGGGCACACTACTTCGTGGTCATGAACGGATTTACTCTGCTCTGCATCCACTACCGTACATGAATCACCATTGCTGACGCCTGTTTACAAATATAATCCCTTAAGTGGCCCTGGCCCTGCCAGGTAACCCGTGTCAGACGTCAGCAGGTCTGTCTGCACAGGTGCCCCCCAGGCCACAGGGCTCTGCCGGCCCCCATCGAAGGGCACAGCACCCCTCCAGGAGAGTGGGGCCCAGTGGGGCTTCTAGCTTCACAGCCACTAGCCTGCCAGAGGCTTGCCACTCCAATCCTATTCTAAGAACCCCTTTTCTGGAGAGGACAGAAAACAAAGTTCTGCTGCCCTCACTTTACAGAAGGGAGCCTGAGGGCCGAGTTCCAGGAAGATGGCTCGGCGGGCTTGGCAAACTCTGTGCCACAGAGAACCCGAAGGAAGGCGCCTGGGGCCAGAGGGAGGAGGCACCCCAAGGCCCCGCCCACGCAGGGCTCCTCCTGCCAATGTCCCCAGTGCCAGTGCGCTGATTCTGCTCTGGCACCCTGGGATGCAGACCCTCTCGTCACCCCCTCTACAGATGTGGAAATGGAGACCCCGTGGTCACACAACCAGCCTGTGTGTGGGGGCATGCCTGGTGGGGACAGTGGCCCCTGCTGTCCCCCCACCCATCTCCAGCCCAGCCTCCTGGGGCTGCGAACACTGACCCGTCTCAGTCCCTGGGTCCTCCCTGGGGAGGCAACGCGCCACTCTTCCCAGTGAGGTCTCGTCACTGCTTTGTCACCGAGGCCTTCGCCACGCCGTTATCCACCACCCCACTCAATTAAAGCTCACTAATTGAGTTTAAAAAAGACCCTGAGGGAAAGTGCCCGGCGTGTCTTCACAAGAATCACTTTTCTAACATGAACTACTACTGATCCTGCCAGCTTTACCACAGTGGGAAATGACCAGAAGTGTAGTGAACCAGAGAAAACGCAGAATGTGTATTTGGTGGTTTGAAATTATATTCCTAGGAAACAGAAGGTCAACCAGGAAGGCTGCCCTGCGTTTGCGGGTTACTGTTTTACCTGATGCAGCTGGAAGTGGTCCGGGTCCGGGGGGTGAGCAGGGCCCCCGGGTCACAGAGCAGGGCAAACGGCCGGACAGGCGAGGAGACGTCAGAGTTGTCCTCGGTGCCCCGACTCGTTCTTTCGGAGCCAGCCTGCAGTGGAGAGGGAATGAGAGCAGCCGTCCACACAACGAACGTCGTTCAGCCATGAGGAGGAAGTCTCACTGCTGTGACAACGTGGACGGACCTTAGGAGCAGGCATGCAGAACGGGATGAGCCAGAGGGAGAAAGACAAGGACAGGATGACCTCACTTACATGTGGAATCTGAAAAGCCACATTCGCTGCGACAGAGCAGACTGGCGGTTGCCAGGGGCTAAGGGACATGGGGTCATGCCAATCAAAGCCCAGAAATTTCTAGTAACAGTCAATGCTGGGGGTCTAAGGTGCAGCGTGGTGGTTGTAGCTCGTGATGCTGTATACTTGAAAGTTCCCGAGCATATCTTAAGCACTCTCTGCACAAAAAAGAAATGGTGATTATGTGACCTGATGCAGGTGTTAGCTAGCTAATCATTTTGCAGTAAGTGTATCAAATCAACTGGTAGTACAACTTAAAACTCATATGCCAATTATGTAATGTTATACGCTAATTATGAATTGACTTATCTCAACGAAGCCGGGGAAAAATCAAAGTCTGGTGAGTCCTGCCACCAGGTCAGGGCAGGAAGCCTGAGGGGCTGCAGTGGAAGTGCCGGCCGAGCCAGGCCTAAAGGAGGCTTTGTCCTGCCAGCACAGCTCTGTCTTGTCCCTCACTGGCCTGGGGTGGGCTCTGGGCTAGCACCTGCCCCTCCGACCCCAGCCCACCTCATAACCTTGGGGAGCCCCATCCCCAGCATCCACAGATACAATGCACATGCTCGCCCCACCCAATTCACACATGTAGAAGGGTCTGATGAGAGCAATCAGGGACCCAGCCGGTCGGTCACCGGCCCTGTTTAATCCTCAGCAGTGACACAGCTCTTGGCTGGATTTGTTTTGCGTGAAAGGCACATTACATGACGGGTGAGCACCCTTCTCCCTCCCCCCCGGACAGATGACTTACTGAATTAATTAGCGTCCCAGACGTGACTTCCTGGCCGGGTTTCTGAACGCTGCTCTTTGTACTGACACAAGAGTCAAGCGCTCCCGGGACAGGCACGGGCATCAGGCCTCCAGGTCATGTCCCCTTTCTGTCTGTATTGCAGCTGGTGAGCGACTTGCTGGAGTTTTGCTTCTACACCTTCCGAGAGTCCCAGGCCCTGAAAGTGGAGTTCCCCGCGATGCTGGTGGAGATCATCAGCGACCAGCTGCCAAAGGTGGAGTCCGGGAACGCCAAGACCCTCTACTTCCACAGGAAGTGAAGGGCCCATCTCAGCAGAAGAACTTTGCCTTAAGTTTCCCTGTGTTAGTCAGCACCTATGAAGGACCCAGGAAATCGCATTTTTAACAGGGGATGGTCGATTCACATTCATTCAGCAGTTTCTCACTGTAAACTCATGTCGAGGGTTTGGAGCTGGGAAAGCATTTAGATGTGGATTTGGCAAGACCCAGACAGCCGAAAGGACTCTTCCCTCTCTGGTCCCCAGCGCTTAGAAACACGTTCCCGATCCTCTGGATGAAAAGCCATATCTAGTCAATAACTCTCTGATTTTGATATTTTAACAGACGGAAGTTTTAACTATGCCATGTAGTTTCTGGTATCGTTCGCTTGTTTTAAAAGGGTTCAAGGACTAACGAACTTTTTAAAGCTTACCCTTGGTTTGCACATAAAACGTATAGTCTATATGGGGCATTAATTTCTTTTGTTATTTAAAAAACACATACAAAAAAAGAAAAAGATCTATACAAATTCCTGCTGTGTAATAACAGAGCACGTGGTGTGGAATAGCGCCCCCTCTGGCTGGCATCCGCCCACGCTCCTCTGCATCATGGGCATCCACACCTTTAGGTCCGTTTGTTAATTAGGATGGATAAGATGTTAAAACAAATGCCTTGGTTTCAATTTCTAGTATCTATTGTGTTGGCTTTACAAATAATTTTTTTTGCAGTCTTTTGCTGTGCTGTACATTACTGTATGTATAAATTGTGAAGGACCTGAGTTATATAAGGTATAAGGAACTTTTGTAAATGAGACAAAAAAAAAACAAACCAGTGGTTAATAGGAAGAATGGGAAGTATTTTTGAAAGAATTCTATTTTGCTGGAGACTATTTAAGTACTATCTTTGTCTAAACAAACAAGGTAAAAAAAATTTTTTTGTAAAGTGAAATGTTCTGCATGCCTAATGAACCGTTTACAGTGTATTTAAGAAAGGGAAAGCTGTGCCTTTTTTAGCTTCATATCTGATTTACCATTTTACAGTCCCTGTTGTAAATAACCACATGGAAACCTCCTGGGTTGTCTTCAGGCCTTTCTACTTTTCCTGTACATGTGTTCTGTCCTCGGTCTCCCGCGTGGGCTGCTCGAGGGACTGGAGCTTGTGTCCTGGCTTCCGCTCCGCCCTGCTGCTGTCGGGGAACCACTGGCTGTGGTGCCCGGGCGCTGGAAGGCGCCCCCTGACCGCACACGAGGGGGAGGAGGCGCCGGGAGCGTGCGGCTCTCGGACAGCTGCCTCTTTTCCCTTGTCCTCCAGAAGCAGAATCAGCTAGGACAGCAGAGACTGCGGAAACGCAAGGGCTCAGCAAGCATAGTCTCACCCCATTTCAGAAAAGTGAATTTCCTCCTTTGGGGAAAACAGTTCCAGGCACTCTGTCTGTGAAAGGTGACATGCTCCCATCTGGCCTCGGGAGAGGGGCTGGCTGCTCCAGGACCGGATCGCGGGAACGCACGGGCCTTTGCAGGGCACTCTGGGAAGAGGCGCCTCGGCGCGGTCAGAAGGGTGGCGTGGAGACCGCACAATCGTTAGAAGGTTTTTACATTTTTAAAAGGTAGGTTTTAACAATAAATTTTATACAGCAGCAGTTTGGGGGGGTGGGGAACTACAGATGATATAAGCAAGACAGTGGCACTAAAATTTGTAACTCATTAATCTGTTTGGCACTGAGGCAGTTTATGGCTTTTCTCTGCCCCAAATCGCAAAACATCTATCTCTTTGGGTGAGTGTTACAATAGGATCGCACTAAACTACTTTGAATGGAGGCCAAATTAATCTTTTAAAAGTGATGATCATCATCATGTACTCAGTGAAACTGTGGTGTTTCCCAAAACCTAAAAGCTAGAGCTGGAGAAACCCAAGGCCAGGAGAAGGCAGCGCCAGGAGCCACGCTTTTCTGCACAGGTCATCAACACAGGCCACGTGACCTGGTCTTTCCAAAGACGCCGGCCGTGTGCCAGGGGAACCCTGTCGAAGGTGCACTCAGAGGGAGTCTCTCTTACATAGTTTGCAATTTCAGGAATTTAATTTATAGGCAGGTCTTTAAATACAGCTAACTTACTTACATGCACAGCAATATGAGCGCCACACTTGGAAGGGTATAAATACACAGCATGCAGACTGGGAGTTTCTAGGGGGGAAAAAAAATGGCGTACCTGAGCAGCTTTTCGCTCAGACGTACTTTTTACAAAGTCAGAATCTCGACGTAACCGGGTTTGGGACGGAGACGGTCTGCATCAGCTTTTTCTATTAACAAAGTTACTGGCTCTCTGTGTGCCCCGGGTAACTTCGCTTGAATAAACAGCAAAGCCATATTCTGAATTCACTGCTGAATGCCTGTCCAAGTCCAAACGTCTGTCTGCTCTTATTTTTTGTACCGTATTTCTCTCAAAAATCTTGGTTTGGTACAATTCATAATTCACCAGAACTTCATATAATTAAAAAACACACTAAATTAGTTTAAAATGAAGCAATTTATATCTTTATGCAAACACATATGTCTGTCTTTGCAAAGGACTGTAAGCAGATTACAATAAACCCTTTACTTTAATCACCTGTTGTTTTGGAAACAGTTCATTTGAATGTCTACAGGAACACCTGGATTTTGTGTCCTCCCCATCTCGATTTCCTGTGCTTCTGCCGACCTCGGAAACACAGCGACAGGTTTTTTGGACTTTTTTTTCACCGCGTTTGAAAGAGACTTGTGCTAGCCACATGTCAATTATACTCTTCCCGGACAAAGTAGATGTCTTGTTTCTTGCTATTAATATCTGGTCCACGAAGATACCCTGTAAACATTTAATAACAATTAACTGTTACCCCATAGGTGCTAAACACTATATCTATATAACTGCCTCCTTTATCTTCACAACTACATGGAAGTTTGTTCATTTTGCAGACTTAGGACTCACGTGAGTAGACCAGACGTCCCATCCGACTCCAGACATCTTCTTCCAATGCCACTTGTCTCGTTCTCTCCCCAGGAGTCTCGGGCCCCAGGCCCTGTTCCTCGCCCCTCTTCCAGACTGCTCCTTTCGATTCTAGTCATGAATATGAACCACAAAAGAGCAGTAAGCAATTATCTTCTCACTTTAAAATTAGAAAACACTTTTCCCACAAGATAAAATTCAAGCGCAGTCACGCACAGCCTAACTAACGGTGGGGAAACGTCCGAGAACTGCATCATTTGGCAATTTCATCATGATGCGGCCATCGCAGAGCGCGCCTACACAGACCTAGAGGCCACGGCCCACTACACACCCAAGCCTGCTGCTCCTGGGCTGCACACCTGAACAGCACGCTACCGTGCTGAATGCTACAGGCCCCTGCAACACGGGGCTAAGTTCTGTGCATCTACACAGAGAAAAGGCACAGTGAAAACACAGTATAGAAACTGAAAAACATAATACACCATTTGGGCACTTACCATGAACGGAGCTTGCAGGACTGAAGGAGAGAGAGGACACTAAATGAACGGTAGAAGTACAGTGCAGTGGATACGTAAACCTGAGACACACATGTTTATTCTCAGGGGCTATGCACGGCGCAGATCTGTAAGTGCTGAGCTCACACTGCTGATGGGTTTGTGTAGAAGTACCAGCATCGCCACAGACAAGTCACTACTCTATGGCATGTTACCACACTACGACGCCACCGGGCAGTAGGGGTTTTCCAGCTCCTCCATGACGCCGCGGCCCACCGCCCCTGACACGGTCCGTCACTGGCCATAGGTCATTACGTAGCACATGGCTGTGCTTTTCTAATCCGCCCTTTCGCTGGTGATGACTCAAACCGCTGGCTTTCAAAGGTGAAGAGTACTTGAGAATTCAAAAAACTCACCTGCACATAAACGTGGCAGCTGTATTTCTGGGATGCTTCACAGGCTGTTAAACGCAGCACAGGAGAAACATGTATTGGGAAGACTAGACTTGGAAGTAGAAAGTTGTTTATAAAACATCTACAAAAGAAGATAATTTTATATCTTAAAATTTATGGAATTTAGCCTGTTAGGGAGCAGAGCCCCCAACTTGAAACAAAAGCCATCTTAGGTTGTGAGCCTGCCAAAGCTAACAAGAGGTCACACCAACTGGCACCCTTGATTAAAGTGGGTGCCGTTTATGAATAGAGCAGGCTCAGTCTTAGGTCAAGTACGTCCAAGAATTTCTAAGAGCACTCTCAGGCCCAGAGAATCCAGCTGCACATCTAGGAATCAGCTGAGAACTAAGTCTGCCCCTCAGCCGACCCCTGTAAGCCGAAGCAGCTGAAATGTGCGTCAGGAAGCGTACGTAGGCAGGTTTGCTCTTTCCTGTGTGTTGAATGCCCCTCAGGCAAAGAGACAATATTGTCCTTTTAAGTTAAAGTCGGCTCCAACATACTCCTTGATAAACTACAAGAGCACACAGACTAAATGACTTGATTGTAAGTATCCCTGACACCTCCATTTCAAGTCATCCAATTGCCAGTGCATTTTTTTTGGAAATAAAACAGTGTCTTCCCAAACAATGCTGGATAACAGAGATGAAGATGTGATCGCACCGATCAGCATGCACCAAGACTATCCAAAGCAAAGTGAACCCATGGGGCGGAGTAGCAGGTGGTTAGCTACAACCTGCCCCCCCCCGCCCCGCCCCAGCAAACCCTTCGTGGTTTAGATAACCATCATTTATTATTTCTCATGAGTGTAAGTCAGCTATAAGGGTTCTGCTGATCTGGGCCGGACTGGGCTGAGTCAGGCTTGCTCATGCACCTGTGGTCAACCAGCAGCCACCTGGCCTAGGATGGTTTTGCTCCATGTGGCCTCTCACCCCGCAGTAGGCTAGCCTGGGCACATTTCCATGGTAGAAGCAAAGCTTTAGGAAAGACAGTAGAAGAGCCTAATAATTCTGAAGCCTCTGATGGCACTGAGTTTGCTCCTGTCTCATTGGCCAAAGCAAGTTACAAGGCCCAGCTTATGGTCAGAGTGGGAGGATTCCGCACAAAGGACATGGGTTAGGGAGAAGTGAAATCTGGGTTCAGCAAGTCAATCTACCACTAGCAATTACTCAGATATTTTCTTCATAGAATTTACGTTGCCAGGAAAGTGGTCTCCAAGTTGTCATGGTCAGAAAAACCCGTTTGTTTAGATCTTTATGCCAGCCTGTCCAGAGAGGGTCTCGGCTCCCCATGACTGGGTCACACCATGTTCCTCCCACTCTGAGCGGCTAAGCCCTCCAAGGAAGGAGCAACCCAGACACTAACACGTGGCACTGGACTGCCAAGAAGAATCCCACGGCTTTGCTGCCCAACCCAAAGCGCAGGTCTCCTTCCTGGGCCAAAAGCAGAAGTCTGCTTCCCAGTCAAGTTGATCTTCTGATAGGAAAGAATGCACCGAGCTGTTCTTCCAACCAGTAGACTGGAATACTTCAAGCCAGACACTAAAGCATGGGGACAACATGCCAGCTTACCCACGTGGGGCAGCAACAAATGACTGCCCAGGCTAGTCCAGGAAAATGTGCTGACCAGCTTCTGAGGAGACATGGGTGGCAGAGGTAGGAACAGGTGAGATGCTTAGGATGCTCTCCTGGAACAACACCCTCCGACAGGGGGAGGAAAGAAAGTCACAGAAGACATCTGGCTGAGGAAGGCGTCACCGAGATGGCCTTCGGATATGAGGGGAGAACCAGTGAGAAGGGGTCCAGCACTGAGGTGAATGGGCAACAAAGTCAAGGCCAAAAAGGGTATCCTGGGGAAGGAGGGTAAAGACCAAGCAATGCTAGGCAGAGGAGAAGGGCAAGGAATGGACTTTGGGGGGAGGGATGCCAGAGAGAAGCATCGGTGGGGAAGGGGGACAGACTGACCCCCACCACGCTGTGCCCTGCGGCTGCCCTCTGCCATCGTTCCCATCTACTAAACCATAGTTCTGCCGTGCCCCTCCCGGCACTGGACATTCACCACCACTCGTCACAGCATCCCAGGGAGGTTGGTGCTGCTCCCTCCATTTCACAGAAGGAAACTGAAGCAGAAAGAGCTCACATGAACATGCCCAAGGTCCCCGAGGCATAAAACAATGAAAAAAGGACTTCAAAACCAGCTGCTCTGAACTCGAAACACACTTTTAGCCACTGTGTTGGCTTTCTGGGGCTGCTGGACCACGGTACCACAAACGGTGTGACTCAACAACAAAAACTGGTCTCACAGTTTGGAGGCTGGAAGTCGGCATGCAGGACACCAGCAGGGCTGGCTCCTTCTGAGGACCGTGCGGGCAGGACTGGCTCCAGCGCTCTCTCCTTGGCCCGTAGGTGCCGTCTTGCCTCTACACGTACCTGTCGCAGTGTCCAAACGTCCCTTTTTCACAGGATACCAGTCACTGGATTAGGGCCCAACCATACTGACCACATCTTAACTAATTATATCCGCAATAATCCTATTCAGGAATAAGAGGTACTGGGGTTAGGACTCCACACAGGAATTTCGGATGGAGTAATGTTACAATTCAACCTGTAACAGCCACGATCCCCTAGAAGGTTCCAGAAGCAAACTGGTGCAGCAGAAAGAGCCCATGAACGGCCTACTCAGCTGGAGCAGAGCTCTGGCTCCGGGGCACTTCCACGGCCTCCTCTGTAAGGCGGGCTCCTTTCCCCGGGCTCATTCCATTGCTGTAGGGAGAGAATGAGTTGCACACCCATCACTGGCACCGACAATCTACTCCGCTCCCCCCACCCACACACACACCCTCAGCTGCAGAAGTTTCTGCTCCAACACAGGAAGGGGTGCAGGCCCCACTGGTGCTTTGGCTCTGTTACCCCACACCTCCTTTACAGATGCAGAGACCACCAGGCCAGACGCTGGGGTGACACCCTCAGATGTAGGTCCCCAGCCCACTGCAAACAGGAAACACCAAACCTGCCTTTAATTGCCTCAACCCTGCCGTGCCTCTAAAGGAGCTCAGGCCTCAGGCCGTCTCAGGCACTGCAGCTGGTGCAGAACCAGGGCAGGATGAGGGGCCACAATACAGAGTGAGGTGGGGCTGTTGCTCAGACAGCCTCTGGGAGATGCCTGGAATCAGCCATACCCAGGCAGCAAAAACAGAAAGCAATACAGCTCATCACTTTCCTGGGGAAATGAAGCTGATCTGCCAATGCAAGAGAACACCTCGTGATCCCATCACTAAGTCTACCTAGGCCAAGCCCTGGGGAGGCTCCCAACCTGGAGACCAAGGTCAACCGCACCATCCTGTTCATAGAGAAAACATCCAGGTGCTATGCTGTTCTTCTCCAGGGAACCTCAGGAAGGAGCTGCAGCCTCCCTACCACCACACTGCCCATTTCCAGAACATGGATACAAGGGACACTCCGAGTCCCAACAACCAGGGACTAGCAGTCCCATCAGCTGAGTGTGTTACTTCCTGGACATGCTACCTGTATCTCAACCAAACCTCAGGGCATCCTTGTTTAAGAGGCAGGAACAGGACCACAGAGTTGATGTTCCCCTTCCACATCTGTAAGCGCTGGCACGGACAGAAAGTGACAATTCAGGTAACAGGACACTGGAGGTTGTGCCACCCACACCCCCAGCCCGGCTGGCCCAATGCACAGGGCTGGCTGCTGCCCTGCGGCCCTGGGCTCCTCAGCAGTCCCAATATCTCCCATGGGCCCAGGAGAAGCCTGTTATAAGGCCTGTGTTAGCAGCTGCGCTACACTGAAGCTGTCCTTACTTGTAGGGACAAGGACACTTTTCAGCATGCCTGTCCCTTCATACCCACCTGACCCCACACCTGACACTCTCCAGGTCTGCATGAGGCGACTTCAAACCTGATAACCAGCCAGCTCCGGAATCAAGTCAACTGGGCAAAGGGGTGACAGACACGTTCTTCCTGTGGCTTTTTTTGGAGAGAAGTCTGCCAGGCTCCTCCTGTGGGGAAGAGAAACACACAAGGCCCAGAGCAGACCCCTAAAAGTGAACTCCACGTCCCAGGGGGTCCAGGGACAAAGGAGCACCCCTGGTGCCACCGTGGGCAGGGTCACGGCCGAGGCTCCTCCGGGAACAGTCTGAACCCCTAGCCTGCCATCTTGAAGGCCATCTTAACCCAGAGGAAATTAGTACTGAGGCCTAAATAACGGGGGTGGGTGGGGAGTCAGGGGTGGGGGTGTGGGAGTGAGAGCGAGTGAGGGGGTGAGAATGGGGACAGAGTCCTGCAATCAGGAGGGCTGGCCCCCACAGGACTGCGGCAGCCCACTCACAAGCCACCGGGGAGGCAGTGCCCAGCCCTGCTCCAGGCAAGGGTCAGCAGGCCCCAGGGGAAGGGCCTGTTCAGGAGGCTGGAGGAAGCCCTCCAGGAGCCAGACTACCCCCAGGAACACAGCCAGCTGCAGGCAAGCTCGGCTCCCGGTAAGGAGCTCCATCTGTGAGCCTGTGCCCGTGAGGGCGGAAAACGCACCTCCATCCATTGGCTGGCAAATCCTAACACGTCACAGAGGCAATCAGCTCCACCATCTCCCCACATTAGGACACACATCACATAGTAAATTACATTTTATTTCATTTACAGAGACTGTGAGCCAGAAAGGCGGTGACTGGGAAAGAGCGGACAGGTGAGAAAACACCCAGGAGAAGCCTGTTATAAATAGGATGGTGTTCTCAGAGGAGTGTGTGCAAGGGGCCAGTGGAGGCTGTGTGGGGGAGCACCTGTGGGCTGAGACCAATTAATTCACTGCCCTGACCCCTGGCCATGGCCCCTCCACAGCTGGTCGGCCGGAGCCGAGAGCAAACACCACGAGTGTACCGTGAGCATCTCAGCAGCAGGTGGGCAGGCAGACGTCAGGCAGTGCAGTCACCAGCAGGTAGCCCACCCTGGCAGAAGGCCGCCCTCCCTCCCACTCTAGATAATCAACAATCCCACGTCCCGAGGCTTGACAAATGCAAAGTCCATTCTGTTAATCCTGACATTCTTCTCCTACTCCACAGATCTACACAGTTCTGTGCAGTGTGCCCCTCCCCACCCACTTCTAGCAGTACGTCCCCCCGCCCCACCCATGGAGTGCCAATCCGTGATCTGTAATTCCCGTGTGTCCGGGTGGCTGTGGGTTCCGCCCAGGACGAAGAAGTTAGTTCACGGCCCCCAGGGAGGTCCGTGGGTGCCAGGGTCCGGGTGGGGCCCTCCCAGGCCAGGAGCTAGAGTAGCTTGACGTAATTCTGTGGAATCAGCCCCCTCTTGCCATTCAGAGTCCCTTCTAGCCAGCCAGGTTCCCTCGAGGTTTGTACTGAAAGGGAAGAGAAATCTATTTTTACCAAAATGCCCCCGAGCGCATGCTCCCCGTGAATTCTCTGTGTCCTGTGTATTGGAAAGCTCAGCCCACAGAGAACAGGGCCTCAGTGCACCAGGCGCAGCTCCGAGGGCAGCAACGTGCTCCATCCACAGCTTGACACATCAATCTCGACGTCCTTGAGGTTTAGGGTGAAGGACGTGATGCACAGAGAACCTGAGGACCTTGTCCGGAGTCACACAGAAAGTGGAAGCCTGGGTCTGATCTCAGACAAAACAACTCCAGAGTTGACAGTCCAGAGCCACCTGCTGTCCACCTCTCCTCTTCCCAAACACACTGAGCTGCCGGAATCCATGTGTGCGTGTATGTGTGTGTGTGTGTGTGTGTGTGTGTGTACACAGGTGTAGGTACATATGTGTGTGAAAAGACATACACACATTTTAGAACCCCTGCAGTCACTAAGGACTGTGGAGGTGGAGAACTTCACCCTCCCACGTCAGACACCTGCCGTCCTTTTCCTCGCTGGCTGAGCGGGACTGGACGGAGGGTCTGACTCTCCTGTGCAGGTCTGCGGGCCCAAGGAGATGTCCCTGTGCCCAGTGTGGCTCTGACTGGTCTAAGACCTTGCCAGTAATAGGCATAAGGGCAGTATGTAACCCTGTTCTGGTTATCAAGACATGAGGTCAGGTAAACTAGGAAAGTTCTGGAAAACTTTTCTCACTCTTATTTAAAAAAAAAAAAAAGAAACACAGGTGGAGGCACCCCTTCTGCTGGGGTTGAGTGTGGCCCCAAAGCCTGCACAGCCACCTTGACCCCACGGGGAAAGCCAGCAGGTGCGCCATCCACCCACTGAGACCGCTTCGGCAGAGGTAGAAACGCCGTGGTCTGAGAGAATGTAAACTCACCGACCCAGAGCTCTCCACATCCAGACTTCCCGCTGTGTGAGCTACTCTGCCTCCATAGCTCAGTTACCCCGTGTCAGTTTCTGTGACCACGGCAAGGTGCATCCTAATAGATGCACCCTCTCCCAGGGCAAAAATCTCACATGCAGCACCATGGGAGGCATTTCAGAGGCTCCTGAACAAATCTAGCCCCATGATGCAACCATTCGCCATCGCATCTCAAATGGGTGGGCTTCAGTGCTGCCACCTCCGCGTTCCCTTCCGTCATGTGGTGGGCCAACATGTAACGGGCCTGGAGTAGGGCAGCCATGTGACCACACTCTCCTGGCAAAACAGCATGGATGCACATTACGGTGGCACAGGAATGATCTTGCTTCCATCTACTCCAAGAGTAAAATTTCTCCACAGGGCATAATTCTGTCATGTGGAGAGTTTGTTGTCATCGTTTGTTTTCTGACACTAGCAGGAGTCCTTGGGTCTCCAAAGCACATATCACATACACAGAGAAATCTCTTCTAAAAGGGACAACTTGCTTTCTGAAAAAAACAATCACCAGCAAACGCCACATTGCTGACAATACACCGCTAGGCATTGTGTTGGTACATTCCATGTACTCCAAACATTCTGGCTAATCAACCATTCCAGCCCGAGGACCTAAGGTTCTGTTTCCCAGAACTCCTTTGGGCAGCTCCACCCACACACGACATCACTGTTTCCACAGCAACCAATGAATTCCATCATGAGCCAGACTGGAGAAGAAAGAAATCAAGAAGGGGGGCGCGGGGGGAAGACATACACTCAACCAGAGAATCTGTGAAATATCAAGCCAGGCATAGTTCCTAAATGCCTGTGTATGAATATGAAATGCAAATAGAATCTGCACCCTTGTTTCAATGTGCAAAGTCGACACCCATATCTAAAGAGTCACACGTCATTCAAGACAGCAAAAATCATAGAGCACTGTAAGAGGACTGCAGACCAAAATTTTTCTACAATAACATTCTTTCTGTAACTCCTATGTGGCAAACCTGAAGCATTTGGGAGGCTTGGCTGGGGACTCTGGGAGAGGAAACCAAAGGATGCAAATCAGAAACCCTTCCTCGTTCCAGTGGCAACTAGCTTCCCTACATCAGGAGAAAGGTGCTCTCAGTGCGGACCCACAGGAGCTCTAAAGCTGGAGAATAACCAAGATTAAGGCAGAGGTGGTGGGCCAGCCTCCCAGGCACAGCCTGCGGGCATCCAGCTCCCAGCAGCCAAATGGGCCGCCGCTCTCCTGTCCGAAACATCAAGGGATGGGCTCACGCCCCTGACAACCAGTGACCGCCTGGCCCAGCCTGTGCGCCTTCTGGGCTGCGGACAGAGTCTGCCCCATCACAACGCTCCCACCAGCACTTACCATCCTCAAAAATCGCTCCTATTTCAAAAGATAACTCGGAGCTGTGCTCTGCTTCACATGGATACACCGCTCGAGCCTTCCGGCTGGTGACACTAAGAGGGGACCGTGAAAGACACAAGTTAACACATGGAGAACCTGGGAGAGAGAAACCTCACCTTCCCACCATCCCCCATTCCCCAAATCTCATTTCTCTGTCACTGGATGGACAACCTCCACAGAAGAAATTGGAAGGGAAGTGAGCCTAATTAGGCAAAAGTACAGCACTCAATTTTCAAGTCAAGAATGGGTTTCAAATTCCAATCTTTCTTGGGGAGCCTCTCTGAGCAGCATTGACTGAACCTCTTTACCCAATTCTCCTCTCTGCCTGGCGGGACGCGCTTTCCTAGCATTCGGGGCCATCAGAGCCTTAGGGCACATTCACTTCCTAAGCACTTCGGTTTACCTACAAGGAAAAGGACCAGTGTCTGAGACAGAAGACCTGGCAGTGAAAGAGGCGTAAACGCACTAAGTGGCTGCAGTGACGCCCTGTGGACTCTGATCTGTCCATGCCCTTCTGGAAAGGGGCTTGTTGCTCCTACTTGGGTCTTTTTTGTTTAGACCATCTCATGCCTGTCCCCCTAAAAAAGCACGGCAGGTACAGCACTTGTCTAAACAACCTATGCGTCCCAGTGGGGAAAGAGCATCCCAGGGAACCATGGGAACCCCGCTGAGAGCCACATGCAGACCTGAGCAGGAGAAGTGCTCCCACCTCGTCATCATGGGGAAGCCACTGAGGGTAGAAGAGCTTGAGCCGGACCCCCAAGAGGAGGGGCTTGATCAAAGCCGGCACCACTGGCCCCTGCACAACTGGCCATGGGATGGTCACGGCTGTTTCCAGTGTCCAGTTAACCCTCCTTTAAAATAAAGCATGTGCTTTCTATTTATGTATAAAAAGTTCTTCCAGAATGAATGAGTAGTTTCTAAAGTGCACAATCAGCACCAAGAAGAGAAGGTTCGAGCAGGTGTCAGATACGGTCAATTCTCCTAAGAAGGTACTTGAACTCAGGCTCGGCCCTGAGACAAGGGTGTAAGTATTGTCCAGGAGGCCGGAAGAGCCTGAGCCCACCTTTTCCAACAGAGATCGCAAGAACCTGCTCAGGTGGATGAGCCCCTTCCATGGGCTGCCACCGTATTCCCCACCATATCCCAAACCATGTACCTTTCAGGTGGCCTGTCCGCAATGGTGGTGGGAGGAGAGAAAAAGCAAGGTGACGACTTGGGCGAAGGTGGCATGAGAGCTGGGCTGCAGCTTGGTGTGGTCGGAGACTGCGGGTTAAGCCACTGGACCATCGACGATCGGGTCTGGCTTGAGCTAAGGGTAGAAGTTTGAAGAACAGGATTTAATAGTATGAAGGCCACAGAGCACCAAATACGTGACAACTGCATCCTAAATAGCTAGGATGATGGCTTCCTTGTCTCTCTTGATGAGCAGAAGGACAGAGTCCTCTCCAGAGGCTCTTACATCCCCAAGGGCCACACCCCACGCTAGCACCGCATTATGGCACTTCTCCAGGGCGAGCCTTGTGCAACCTAGCACCACCGAGTTCACCCATCAGAGCACCAGGATCCACGTGCACAAAACAGCTGCCCGGACGATTGAGGCAATCACGTTTTCTGTGCGTAAGGAAGGTCCAGGAAACGTGCAGTCAACACTATGACTGCAGCTCCAGGATTTAGTGCGCGGCCCTCGAGCGCTTAAAGCTCTTTTACCCTCTACCCGGTTGTGTACACGTAGCAAGTCAGGGGAAAAAAAAAGCCACTGGGAATCAAGATTCCTCTAGAGAGGAGCAGACTCGAGTTTAAAGGAAAGAACAACAAAAAGCAAAAATCTTTGGTGACCTGAACACTCCCTAATATTTGCAAATTTAAAAATAATAATGGAAAAGGTCAGTGAACAGACTCCTGGGGCAGTGTGTAAACATGGAAGGAGAGGGCAGTACATACGTGTTGACCTGAATTTACTGCCATTACTGGAGAGGCGTGACCACGGTTTATGGAGCTCCCTTTAGAAGCCCAGTGCTGAAGGACCACGTTCCATTCTGTACGGGTGTATTCAGGGTCTGCTGCACGCAGAGGCTCTCCCCCTCAAACTCACCCTCTTCGGCTAAAACCAGTTTCCATGAGCCACTGCCTGGCCGTCCTTCCACATTCCTGAGCCTTACACCTTTGATTCCTTCTTCTCCAGCAGAAAGAACACCACACTCTGTCCGTGTTTACTTCAAATAGTTCCCAGGCTGTCTCTGTGTCTACCCTGTCGTCATTCTCAAGAGACTCCTCCCCTTTCCACTGCCCCATGTCTGTTACCACCGTGGTCTCCCGGCTCACCCCCACCCATTCCTCCACCTCTGCTGGCTCAATCAGCCACACTCAGCCCCCTAAGCCCCAGTCTACCCAACCTGCCTGCCCCAGAACCAGTATGCCTGCCCCCTGCCCGCCCTCCAGGGGCTCCCCTGCCCCAGCAGACCGCCCATCTGCCTGCAACTGTTCCCTGGGTTCTGCACACACTCTGCCCATTTCTCCTCCTCTCTCAGACTCTCCTGCTGCTCTGTCTGCTCGAGTCTGTCCCTTCCTCAGCTCAGCTCCAGGCCAGCCTGTCCCAATACTTCTCCTCTGGCCTCTCTAAGTCACAGACCCTCCCTGAAGGCCTGTCACACCAGTAAACAGGAGAGCAGGGTGACATGAGTTGTTCTGTGACAGTTTCAGACGGTCCTCTTGCCTTTTTGGCTCTTTCAGTAGACCTCACAGGGCCAGGAGGAGCACCACACACATGGCCTCTTCAACCAGCACCTGGGCAACCAGTTCAGATGTTCTCTAACTGGAGCTGGACTTTATAAATCAGGTGCCTGAGATCTTACATTACTGACTTGAGAGATATTTAGTACATGGAAGGTTCCCTACCCTTTGATCAGGAAAGGGGGTGGGGGACACACTTTTAAAAAACATTAGTCTTTGAACAACTTATTTACAACCCCCCTATCCAGCCATTCATTTGGAAGTCATAAAACGCAGCAAAGAAACCCATAAATCTCAAAGTGATCTGTATCCCCGGCAGCCAAAATCACTCCAATCTTGATCTGAAAATGAACCTTAAAGGGTGTCTAATCAGGAAGGGAGAGGAAGGGATGTGTGAAGCTCAGAGAATTTAGGACTGCCGTTAGCCAATCGCCATTTTCTCTCCCAGCAATTATTCGAGGTGCTGGGACAGCAGTGACAGTGGAAGATGAGCGGTGTCACCACACCCCCGTCAGCTCTTTCTAGTCATACAGAGTCAGGTGATTACCTGACGGCCATCCATCTGCACAGAGTGAGGACAGCAGCGGGATGAAGTAACCAAGCGGTGTATTTACAAGGCTCTTTAAATATTTAGATCATGAGTTTTACAGCTATTATCTACTTAAACCTCACATCTTTTTTTTTTAAAAAAAAAAGTACTTTTGTTTTTTTATAAAGGGAAAACACCACTTTGGGAACATGAAAGAACCGTCAGAGGGGCAGCTGCAGAAGGTGAGGGCCTGCAGGGCTTTCTCCGCCCTGTCCCAAAGCAGAACTCAGAGTCAGCAACCCCCTTCCAGGGTCAAGTCCTCAACCTTCGCCTTTCTGTTTGTTTTCTGCGATCTTTCTCCTGTCATTCAACATATCAGTGTCACATAATCCAACACTAACCAACCACAGAGAGCCTGTTAGACTTGAATCTCCGTAGGTGAGCCCCTGGCTTTTCCCCAGAGTATCTTGGAAGCCTCAGCCAGTACTTCTCCGGGTTTCTGAATTCCACGTGGCCACAAACCCTGCAAGCTGGAATATTCATAAGAGGGAGCTAAACCCAAGTCTAGAAATTGTCTTTGGAGATGAGACCATAAGAAGTCAGGTGGAGTGTCGAAGTCCTACGAAAAAGGAGACCCACGGAGCAAACAAAGTTTGGGAAACAGAACAGAGTAGCTGCTTGGATACAAGAAACGTTCAAAGGCTTTTCCACTGGGAAGGAATGGGATGAGGCAAAAACTGGTTAACTAAACACATTCAAGATCTAAACACGAATTCTCATGTTCAGCCAGTAGAGGTTGGATGATGGTGTATTTCATAGGTGTCTCCCAAAACCAAATTGCCTATATTGTTTGAAGCTGAAAAACTATAAACATGAACCTCTTTATATAAACCGCCCCCTCCCTTCCCGAATTTGGATGGGCTTTTGTTTGTTTCCTTGTTTGTTGTGGTTTTTCCTTTTGCGTGTGTGTGTGTACACGTATTAAGTATCAAAAATTTTTTAACAATTTAATTCTTTAGAATATAATACTTATATTTTCTCAAAAAGTAACAGAGGAAATATTACTTTTACTAGAGAATTCTGATATTAGCTTTCTTTCTCTTCGTGACTTAAAGCATTTCAGAGGAATACTCGGTATTTTGGAAATGGTAGCCCACAGCCGAGGTCTAAGAGTTTTCTCAGCCTGGGCCCCAGGAGAGCATCAAGCCCTAAGGCATGCGTAGTGAATGCGGGTCCCTCCTCCCTATCTAGAATGGGTCTGCCACGATGTGTTGGGAGACATTCTCCATGGGTCTCTATGTTTCTGCACATCAGCAGAGCCACGGGCTGCCTCTGCTCTAGATGATCTTTTCAAGGATGTTTGTAGAGCAAACAGCCTGTGTCTTCCCTGGAGCAAAGGGCGGGTTTGATGGTCCATCATAAAAAGCTCTGGGTTTCCTAAGCTCTGGGTTCCTCTCCCATCACACTCCATACCAGGTGGTGCCTGGTCCAAGAGCATATCCTAGGGGAACTGGGACTGGGAAGTGATACTCCGACTACTGCTATGACCAGTAGGGTCCTCTGGCTCTGACCAGGAGTCTCTGGTCCTCCACCAGCATCCATGAAACCACCACAGGCAAATGCGGTAGCTGCAAGCAGAGAAAAATCTCAGACTCACACTTCCAGGCGTTAACACCCAAGGGAAGACTGAGAAGATGCTCCGGTCATCTTGGTACTCTGTGGTCAGAGGAGAATCCTGGCTAAGACAGCCTTTGGGCTAAAGATCAAAAATGATGGTGACGTGAGCATGAAAGGCTCACTGCCTGCTAGAACGGAAGAAAACGTTTTTGGTGCCCTCTCCTACCATTTCCCAAACCTAAACAGTTTGTTTAAATCCACTCACTTCCTTCTTCCTGCTGCCGCTTTTTAACTAGGACTTTGATGAATAAAGCTAGTATGGTCACAAACCACCCATTCTATTCAATGATGAGCTGCTGACCCATTATGAAAAAGTATCTAAGGGCCACATGTTTCCTGAAAGCCAAGCTGTGGTTTCCGAAAACGGAGACAGAAGTCAGCTCTTCCTGAAAAGCTCAGAAACCATATTTCCCCAAACAAACATAAATTCAAGAGAAACACTAATATCTGTTTGTGCCCCTCCCAATTTCACACACTGAAGGGCAGGAATCTCCTTCTAAAGCCCAACCCCCTTTCCACTCCAGGGTGGGAAGCCAACCTCACCACCTTCCTTTAAGGAGAAACGTTTCCTACTTAAAGACAGGGACGACTGGACAAGAGGGTTTCACTGGAAACACACACAGCATTCATACCACTAACGCAGAAACTCACCCTTAAAAAAAGCGTCCCCACGTTCACCGCAGTGTTATTTACAACAGCCAGGATATGGAAGCGACCCAAGTGTCCACCCATAGATGAGTGGATGAAACAACTGTGGGACATTTACACAACGGAATGCTACTCAGCCGTAAAAAAGGAAGAAAATTGTATCCTTTGTAACAGCACAGATGGACCGGGAGAACATCATGCTGAGTGAAATAAGCCCGTCAGAGAAGGACAAATGCCGTATGATTTCACTCATGTGCGTAATCTAATGAACTGAACTTGCAAACTGAACAAGCAAACTCATACAGACTCATAGACAGCAGGAGGACAGCAAAGGGGCAGGGTGGGGGGTGAAAGAACGGGAGCAAAAAGGAAAAAGGACTCATGGACAACAGTGTGGTGACTGCTGGGGTGGAAGGGAGGGGTAGAAAGGGACTAAAAGGTAATGGAAATAAAAATACAATTAAAAAAAGGAAAAGGGAAAAAAAGAGAAAATACTTACATTGAAAGTCTACCTAGCTCTTCCTAAGGCAACAGAGAAGGCGCCTGTGTGTTTGGGGGGAGGGTGGGGGGAAGGCAAGGGCTCAGGGACAGCCAGCAGGGAACAGAATATGCATTTCTGAAAGGGAGGGGTGAATCCTGTTCTCTAAGAAGCATCACCACTCTTACGGAGAAACAGGTCTGTGTTTCAGGGAAGAGACCCTACGGCCTTTGCAGTGGGGAGGAATACACCCTCAAACCCGTGAAGTTCGGACAGTAGCTATGTATGTGGGCACTTCACAGAGTTTGTTTTTCTAAAATGTAACAAATCAGCAGTAATGCTGCTTCCGATTCAAACTGTGACCCAACCATCTCCAATACCAGACTCTAAGCTCCATGCATATTAAAGACTCTTTGGCAGCAAAAAAAGCACAAACATCACAGAAACGGGGGAGGGTTAGCATCTTAACTATTGAAATCTGACAACAGCTGCAGAGTCACCAGGGAGCGCCTGCGCCGAGCAAACATTTCTTGCATAGCACAGACGGGTCAGGCTCTGGGCAGCGCCAGTGGAACAGGCGCCCGGTTCCGGGCTCTTCAAGCACTGAGCGTCATTTCACACGCGGACGACGCAGAACAGACAGAACACATGCCAGGAAGAGAAATGGCTGCTTCTCCGAAGCGATTACATCCTGCAAACACCAAGATACTTGACGGCAGTTATACGGTATGGAGATCCAATCAGACGTTTGTGCTGGAACGAGAGACTTTAAAGCCTCATTTGCAAGGTCTCCGAGCAGAAGCTAGCACATCAGTGAAATGATCTTTCATTCCAGCCTGAGAAATGCACAGTGTTAAGTCTAGAACAGCTGTCCTGGGCCAAAGTGTTTGGAAATGTTAATAAAGACAGAAGGAAATATTGTAGATCTGTATGTTATGGGAAATCTCTGTTAAAAAAAATGCTGCAGTTACTCCTTGAATGTCAGGGAGGGAGAATGCCCCAGGCAGCAGTGTTGGCTCCTGATGAGCAGACTGAGGAGACTGCAGCAGAGAGAAGCCAACGGCCTTGACAAGGCAGTCGCTGTGAACCCAGGCAGGGGCCAGGTGGCCTTCCCTGCCCACAGAAGGGTGCCAAGCACACCTTGTCTGCTCGCTGTGCACGGTCCGAGAACTCCCTGTCAGGCCCCATGCTACGCCCTGGGGACAGCCAGAGGACTGTGACATCTGCCTTCTATGAGCCAAGTCAAGTGGGAGGAGAAGGACAAACTGATGACCGCCATGCAATGTGACTGGTGTCCACAGAGTGGCCCAGTGCCCTCAGGAGAACAGAGGAGGAAGCATCCAGGAAGGCTTCCTAGAGGAGGCCATGTCCACCCCCGGCTGAGGCCGCCACCTGTCGCCAACATCACCCTCTGCTCCTTACACCCGGGCTCCTGCCGAGCACAACCAAGCTTGACCCAGCTCTGACACATCAGCTCAGGTATTCCCAGCTGCGCTGCTCCTCCACATCGCACAGGAGAAGCTTGAACCTGAGACAGGTGGAAGTGACTTCCTCAAGGCCCGGTGGGCACCATGCCCTGTTCTGATGAGACTGCACCAAGCTCTCAGCCTCCAGTCCTTCTGAGCAACTGGGCCAGAACACAAGGAGGAGAGCGGAGAGTGACGGGAGTCAGAGACCCCCGGGCAAGTCCACGTGCACGAGGCAAGGGTGGGCTACTGAAGAATTTTAATCACGGAAATTGCAAGTACAAAAAACGCCACCCCTCTACAGAGAGACCAGGGTTCCGGAGCCAGCTCTGGCTGTGCGCCCAGGTCTCAGGCTCCCTAAGCTTGTTCCCCTTTTTGTTTATAAATAAAAAAGGAGGGCGCCTCTCCCCAGCTAGAAGCCATGGCCAGGATGAAGAGACTGATTTCAGAGTGCCTCTCGGAGACGGGTGCACGGTCAGCAGTCTTAGCCTTGGCTGAGGGTCCACAACTGAAGCTCGGGTGAGTCACAAACGTGCTGGGGTCAGCTTCCTTCACTACAACGAAGGTAGCCATTAACAGGCTGGTGGCTGTGAGGCTGAAAGGACATAATGGGTGCAAAGCACCAGCAGGGCCAGAGCACGGTCAGCCCGCAGGAGGTGAGGCCCCATCACCGGTACGAGGCATTTTAGAGTCAAAGCGTACCTCTCTCGTTTCCATAAATCAATCATTCTCATCAATCACAAGTCATCTTCTTTACCAAAAAAAAACAGCAAATACTCCATGTCAAAGGAGGAAAATACAGATGGTGAAGAGATATCACCATGAGAAAAAGAAAGTGGTGGCATTCTAGACTGGATCCCGGAACACAAGGACATGACTGAAAAACTAGTGAAATCTGAATACAGTCTGTAAGGTAACAGTATTTACCGAGAGAAACTTCTTATTTTAAACAAAAGCCCCATGGTGCTGTGTCAGACGTTAACGGCAGGGAAGAAGGGCTCGTAGGAGCTCTCATACTACCTTCATAACTTTGTTTTTTAAAGATTTTATTTATTTATTTTTGGAGAGAGGGGAGGGAGGGAGAAAGAGGGGGAAAACACGGATGTGTGAGAGATACATCAATCAGTTGCCTCTCATGCACCCCACCCCCCAACTGGGGACCTGGCCTGCAACCCAGGCAAGTGCCCTGACTGGGAATCAAACCCGGGGACCCTTTGGTTCACAGGCCCGCACTCAGTTCTCTTGAGCCACACCAGCCAGGGCTACCCTTTGTAACTTTTCTGTAAATCTAAAACTATTTCAAAATAAAATTTTTAGTTTAAACAATAGGTTGTAAAAAGAACAACTCCAAATAAACACTTTTATTCACTGAAACACCAAAGATTTTTTGAAATGACAATCACAAGCATAAGAAAAACTTTGGGTTGGTTCAATGACAACAAAATCCCTGAAGGTCACCTTTAAAAATCACCCGCACTGCCTATCTGAGAAATGGCAACTAACCATGGTTCTCGAACCTGACTTTTAGGAAACATGGGCTCTTCCAACTAGATTAGTTTTGTTCATAGATTAGATCGAGATCAGCAAACTTTTCCCACCAAGGGCCAGGCAGGAAATGTTTTCGGGTCTGCGGGCCGTATAGCAGGTCCCACAGATAACACTCAGGTCTGCCACCACTGCATCTAATAAAGCAGCCAGAGACGAAATGCAAACAACATGATGGTTGCATTCCAATAACACTTTATTTATAAAAACAGGTGGCAGGGGGCCACAGTTTGCTGACCCCTGGATTACACAGGCCAGATGAGAATCCACTAGGGGTGGGGGGTTTGGGGTGAGGATGACTGACAGCCAATGCCCCTGGGCTTGAGAAGCCCCTGCTCCCACACCCCACTCCATCTTCGCAGGCTCCTGGGTGCCCAAGGTGATTGGCACACGCCCAGGCCCTCCCTGCTCCAGCAGGTCTCCTTGCCCACTGTGGAGGGTCCCTCCCCAGCAGGAGGGAGGCAGCCGGTCTCTCAAGCCAGCATGTAAAAGCAGTAACTGGCCACCCTCAAGAAAAAGATGTCTTTTACAGGAGAAGGGTGGGCAGGGAGAAAAGGGCACCGCAGAAAATCAGTCAGCCACAGAGACGACAGAGCCTTTCAAAGGAGGACAGGGCCACACGGAGCACTGTCCTCAGCCTGTGGAATGCTCAGGCTCCTGGGTGAGTGCCCGCATTCACAGGAAAGGACACCACCGTCCAGCCAGCTTACACCTGAAAAGGGTCACTCCTTGGGTGATCACTTTCCTGGGTTTTGCTACAAAAGAACTGTCTTAGAATCACATCGGACCAATCTTTCATTCAGAGTGCCCCGTGAATTTCATCCGTCCTCCTGCCAGACAATCCCTGTAGAATCAGGCAGGAGGGCTGAACCGAGAAGGAACTGTGGCTTCATTTCAGAAAGTGACAGGGCTTTGGAGGTCTCTGCACTGCAGTCCTGCGGGGTAACCGACAGGAATGCTTTCACCAGCTCAGTTCTCGCGTGGAGAAGGGCTGCCACCCAACACAAGAGGGCTGACCACACAGAACGGGCTGCAGTCGGACAGGGCACACCGTCACCCAGATAAGAGAAATCCTGCAGTTTCTTACCAAATCGTTTTATGGGTTACCGGTTGTGACAGCTGAGCCACCCATAGTGCTCAAAATACACAGAGCTGGCAGGGTCCCTCTGGGACCCCCAGGCCGTGGGCATGCAATATCCAAAGATCCTATTCGCAGAGGCTTCTACAGAGTGGATGTGACACAGAGAAGCTAGGAGAGGAGCCCCAGGCTGAGTCCTCCTGGAAAACCTACGGTAACTTCTGGAACACCACCACTTCGGGTCAACACCTGAGGCCTCTGCAGGACTGGAGAGGTGACATCCCTGAGCTATGAGGAAGGAGATTATATAACAGGTGAACCAGGAAGTCGGGTTGGGTTAGACTAAGAATATCAAGTTAGGTTCTCGGAGGGAAGGGGAGCAGGGGTTGGTTTTATTACACGTGATTCCTTGAAACCTCTCAGCAACCTGGAGGGTTGGATGTTGTTATTCCCCTTTTACAGATAATCTTGCTGAAGCCTTGGTTTGCGTAAATAATGTATCGAGGCCCTCAAGGTTTTAAGATGCAGAATGAGGCTGCAAAGCCCGGCCTGTCTGACTCCAAAATCAGTGCTTTTCCACTCTGGACTGTCTTCCAGTGTGCAGAGAGCTCGCCAGGGCCCAGCCCGCATTTCAATATGGAGACAGAGACAGCCAATCCTTGCCCAGCAAATGATGAATTACAACAACAAAAACCAGCGAAATGAAAAAGAAAAACAAGACCAGTGAGAAAATAAATTTCCTGAGTCATAAGCAGAAGAAAGGCTACTATAAAATTCAGACGTGTCTCTTTATTTTGAGAAGTCAAGTTTTCATTATGGGGCTTTAAATGAACATTCTGGCTTGAAAATAAAACCTCCAAATGTCAGGCCCTGCAGTTACAGCACAGCAAAGGAAGATGTGAATTAGGCCACACATAAGTGCCAAGTACACAATAAAAATACCAGGACTACCCTAGCAAGATACAAGGGATGTGCACGGAAACATGTGAACATGCAAGGCAGTTGGTATGGCGTAATTTCTATACAAAGTCAGAGACAGGATGCAGGGAAATACACAGGACAAACGTCGTACCCCAAAGAAATGAATGTGAACAGACATTTGTGGTCCACGGCCAAGTATGTGGGCCCTGCCATTAGCTCCAAGGGCTAGAAGGCGACAACTGGGTGCCACATTACTCAGAAAAGATTAGGGCTGCCACTCTGCACCAAATATCAAATTTCCAAGTCTCTCGGCTCTGTTTCGGGGGAAGATGCCCTCACCCCCAAATCTCCACCAAAGGTGCTGGATGATGAATGGGCAACAACCAGATTCAAGTGTTTATTCCCTGGAGGTAAGGACACACCAGAGCCACATGACTGCATGTAGGGTCAGGGCGCCCTCCTCACAACAGGGCAGTGGCCAGCTGACAGCCAGTTAGCTCGCTGGGTCTCCAAACTGGGCAACTGGGCAAAGCCTACCATGTGAATAATGTCCCCATATGCAACCAACTTCAACCCCCCCAGGAAAACCAATCCACGGGGGCCACGACCTCTGTGACAAGGACATCACACTCCACCTCTGCCCCTTACTGGCTCCGGGCAACTTCCCTCTCTGTGCCTCAGTTTCCCTCTCTTTAAAAGTAAAGCTATATCTAACCCACTGGGTTGACGTGAGAATTTAAATGAAATATCATTTATAATGCAGCTAGAACAAAATGGGGTGGCTACCAATAATTAACGCTCCCTGGTCTTTGATTCTGAGAAATGCCAAGAGGGCAACTACCAAATCTAGCCTTCTCTGCAGCCTCTAACCAACCAGCCACTGCTGAAGCAAAAGCTTCTGCCCCCTACAGGTCCCCAGCCCCCCCAACAGTAAGTCCAGAAAAGAGCTAACCTCTCAGAAGAATTTCCAAGGCTCCTGTCAGCTCACACCCTTCTCCTGCTCATCTGGCCCTATTCTCCCTCGCACTTGAGCTATCTTAGACCTCAAACTTTCTGAACCCACCAGCAACTCTGCCTCGCTTAGGGATGGGAGAGGGAACTAGCTTCCAAATCCTTCCTCACAGGACCCAGCACCAGGCAGTACCTCCTTCCAAATGAAGGCACTAGCTCTACTGCAGATCTTGGTCAGGTATCCCACCGCATTCCACATCCGGGGCCTATCTGCAACCTTATTAGGACATGATCTCCATACTAGCCAATAAAGATCCTGGAAGCACCTAGGATGGGCAATTCATTCCTTTGGGGCAAGTATCACCCTCTCCTGAGCTCTTTTAAAATCTGCATAGCTTTCCTCCCCTTGGTACAAAAGCAACATGTGTTTATTTAGTCAAGTTAGCAATAAAGCAGATGTGCAAAAAAAAAATTTTGCACAGAAGAACTGGGAGCAGTTGGCGGGGGAGGGGGGCGCGGCTGACACACCCTCTCAGAGTGGGGGAGGGAAGGAAAAAGGGAAGACAGAGAGGAAGTGAATATAAGGTATGCCTATGGCTGCTACCTTATCATTTCTAGGTGTGAGCCAAATTTCACAGATGTGTTGAGTATGTGAGATGATTTTTCTGAACTTTAGACAAATCATTCAGGGCATGCCATGGTACACAAAGCCACAAATCAAATTTAAAGGGTACTTCCGACAAAATTCATCAACTTCCTAAAAAGCAATCATGCAAACAATAGACAAGTAATTTGAAATGCCAGAGTTGTCCATGGGAAACCTCTCTGTTTGCCCAATTTGAAGGAAGCAAGTCTCTATTTCCCGGACAAGAATAGATGTGGTTCCAGCAAGAGCACACACAGTCTAGAGACGACAAGCACAAGGCTGTAAATGGGAATGGGATTTTAAGCAACGTCAGTCTGGGTAGGCAGAAATCTCTGCCGCACAGCAGCAGCTCGGGGCGCCACCTGGGAGAGCAGCGTTGGGAATACCTGGACGCTGGGGTACTGGAGGTTCTCCTCCAGTAAGAGAGCGGGATCTGCCGGCCAGAGCACAGGGTGAGCTGCACCTCGGGGTACCAACACCCCTCGCTACAAAGAGCTGTTCTAAGAAGCCCCCCATCTTCCTGCGCTTGCAGAAGAGGAGGCCTTCCTTTTCATTTGAAATCTGTACAGGAAGCCGACAGCAATGCCTGCGATTTCTGAAAAGAGATTTCCTTTTGTGGCAGGCAACTTAAAAGGATTGCTTGTCAAGGACCTGCTCCTTAACTTACAATGGAAGAAAACCTGTTTAGAGAAAACTACTTTATTGGGGGAAAAAATGACTTTGGAACATTGGAAATACCTTGACCTATGATGTAATGTCCTCCGAGGAGACTGAGCTGGCAATTCTTCATGGGTAATGAAGTCACCTATCACCTTACTGAGTGTCCAGGTGAGTAATAGCTCCAGACTGATTGACCGCAATGAAGCATCCCCACAAGTCATGAGCATCAGCAGAAACCCCAGAAATCCAGTTCTGCTGTACTGTTTTCTACCTGTCAGAGGCGACAGCTGTCTCTGGAGCAGGTGCTCGGCTGCTGTAGGTTCTCCTCTGCAAGTCTGCCTCCCAGCGCCTGGGGCCGTGGCATTTGCATGCAGCAGGGCTACTGGGCTCCAAGATGTGGTCACAGACGTCTGGACCACTCCTCAAGACCCGAGATGAGGCACGTGGAAGTTTGGGAACGGGGAGTTGCCACTGTGGGTTAAAACCAGGCAGCCTAGACACTGCCTCCTTTCTGAAGCCCTGGGTAGTGCTTTCATACCCCACAGCAACGCTGGTTTGATTAAAAGGGATCTTAACCAGCATTTTACTCAGATCCAACTATATGCCATACTGTACAGCTGGTATGCAGAGATAATGGATTTAAAAAAAAAAACTACACACTCAATGAAAACTAAATTTATAAAAGCTAAGAAAACAAAGAAAAATCCTCTAAAGAGAAAATGGTGAGATTAATTCTGGGCAACTCCTTGAGGAAGAGTTTTTAATGTTTAGAAAAAAGGAATATGGGGCAGAAACCAAACACTGTTGCCTAAGAGACACTCAGGGTTGTAGAGAAAGAAATGAGATTTCCAAAAGGAAAGGTTTTTTATAAACACATAGTAATTAAGATGGAATATAAAATGTTTATTAATAATTATGGCAATATTATAAGAACCAGTTCCTATCAGTAAGAATTTTACAAACTTATCTTGGCATGGGGGAGGGAAAGATTAGGCAATGTTATAGACTGAATGTGTGTGTGTGCCCCCGAAATTTCTAGGTTGCAACCCTACCCCCTACCATGTGACGGTATGAGGGGGGGGGGCCTTTTGGGGGTGGCTAGGATTCGATGAGGTCATGAGAGTAGTATCCTCATGAATGGGATCAGTGTCCTTGTAAGAGTTACAGAGCCAGCAATCTGCACCCTGGAAGGGGGGGTCTCACCAGAACCAGGCAGCGCCCCCTCCACAACTGTGGGAAATGAATTTGTGTTGTTTATAAGCCACTCAGTCAAAGTATTTTTGTTACAGCGGCCCAAAGTAAGATAGATGTCTGAGGCAGGCGGGATTTGATAGAGACATAGGTATAGATACACACGTTAACTATCAAATAACACGAAAAGGTAAGTATTAACTAGTACTAGCAAGCAATAGTTTCCCAATGTCTAGTGTTGGGTACAGACAGAGAAAGGCCGTATTTGGAATCACCCTGGAAGACAAGAGAAAGCTTCCTGAAGGAGAAATGAAACTTGACCCTGAAGACAGGTCAGATTCATCTTGAGGAAAAAAAAAAAGGAAGGGAGACATTTCAGGCAGAGGGAATCCAAGCATGTGTGAGGCACACACGGGCTACTTGTGTGATGTGAAAACACACTGTCCTGGAAGAGTGTAAAGAAAAAAAGAAGAGGAGACGTCACTTATCCTGGTTACACTCCTCAGAAAAGCTGTTTACAGTCAACAAGATGCTGGTGAGAACCACAGGGCTGGGAGGGACAGCTGTCTACATCCGGGTCCGCTGACATGATCACCTGGGATTAAGTTAGAAATGCAGATTTTCAGGCTCCTGAAACCTAAGCATCACCCTGGGCAGTATGAGCTGAACAAGCCCCCCGTGTGACCCTGAGAGGTGCACAAGTTCAAGACGCACTCCTGACTTAATGGTAAATCTGGACTACACTGTGCTTTTCAAGTAAATCCTTTAAGGAATACGCAAACAGACTGATGGCTGCCAGAGGGGAGTGGGGTTGGGGGACGGGGTGAAAAAGGTGAAGGGATAGAGAAGTCCAGGCCGGCAGTTACAGAACGATCACGGGGATGCAGAGTACAGCACAGGGGCTATTGTAATAACCACGTGTGGGGCCAGGTGGGTACTGGAAGCATCGAAGAGAGGGAGGGGAATACTTACTAAAGTATGTGACTGTCTAACCAGTGTGCTGCACATCTGAAACTAATACAAAATAATACTGAATGTAAACTAATTTAAATAGATAAATAAGATATACAAGACACAGTCTACACACTTAAGGGAAACATGGATCTAGTTTATCTAACGCACAGAAAAAATTCAAGTTCTTGATTTCCTGGCTTCCTTCAACTACTCACCCACCGCCCCCCCACCTCCCCCTGCCTTTCTGGCCTCTTTCTCAGTGATGGAGTAAGTAGTTCCCATGACATTTAGCATCTGTATGAATGGGAAGCTGGGGAAGTCACTCATTTGATTTATGGCCAACACATCAAGCTCTTCACGTTTCGGGCATGGATGTGCTGTAACGGAGCACTGGCTACACTGGGGCGCACAATGTCCCTTCTTTCAGAACTGCGACACAGGGAGGGTGACTGACTGGTCTCCACCGACCATGGTCAACACTCACTGGAAACAATGATTAAGAGATCGGGTTTTCGCTTTAAACACACACACAAGTCACCAAGCTCCACCCAGGGAGTGCTCAGGACTACAGATTCTAGGCTCCCCGGTACCCACCTTCATTGCCACTGAAGTTACTAGAGAGAAAAGAGGATATTCATTCCGGGTAAAAGAAGAGCAAAATGGCCAGCATGTCTGAGTAATAGGCACTTTAAATCCCCAGTGCACGGCCTTTGGCAGATAAAAATACATACATGACCATCTTGGGGGGAAAATCGCATCTGGAGACCGAGATTCCCTATTTTGAGTTTCACTTTGATTTTCGGTTACGTTTTCAACGTCTTCCAATCACCCCTAAATTTCAGCATACCAAATTTCTCCCAGCCTCTTTTAATACTTAATAAGTTCATAATGATTTCATGCGAATCCAGCAGTAACTATAAAAAGGTGTGTAATCTGAAGGACACTTTCCAATTCCATTTAAAGCCCCAGAACACCCAGCGAGGGTCAAATGACATCATTATCCATGAATTTATTTTTAGCAACTTTCATTTTTTAAAGACTTTAGCTTTAAACACAGGACACCCAAACACTCTCAGGCCGCATTATAAGAGGGATCTTGGGTGCCATCTGATTGACTAATCAAGTAATGCCACGTAAGTACCAGTGGAGTCCTTGGTTCTTTCTGAGCATCTGCTTGAAACTTGATGCTCTTCAATGCCCCTGGGCACCCCCCGTCCGCATTTACTCCCTTGCCTGGTCAGCACCGAAGAGACAGACAGACAGACCATCGCGTAGTCACCCCAGGTCCACGGAAGTGTGTTTGTGTTCGTAGTAGTTGTGCTGATATACACCTGAGCTGACCTGCACTGCCTGACACTAAACCCAACTGAGAAGATAAAATCAGGTGTTTCACCCAGCAACTGTCAGTTATGCTACAGAGGAAATGGAACAGAGTGCTCGGTTTCCTCCAGAACCCTCAAAAATCCACACCACTGAAACATCACTGGAGAGGCAGTTTCAACAGTCCATCGACCACACTCAGTGCATTGTCGTGTCTCTCCAAGTCTGCAGAACCGGGGGAAACATCCTGACTGGGACAAGAACAAGCCTCCTTTGGGAAACCCGAAAATGGCGTGAAGGAGACTTGAAACAGATTGAAAATAGCACCCGTCTACCCCTTCCATCCTGGGAACCCCACGCTACTCAGGAAGGGCCTTTTTGTGGACCTTTCTCCCTCTGGCAGCCCCACTGATTTAAAGAACAAAGAGAGGTTCTTAGATCTCACAGCTTCAGTACCCACTGGCCAAGTGAGCTTCAAAATGAAGCTCACGGGCGGCCCTCCTTCCCTCAGCACTACGCAGAAGCCCCGTGACACTTACGCAGTGGGCGCCCAGTCCCCATCGGCGACAAGGTGGTTTTTCTCTGGTCCAGGAAGCCCGTGGACAGCTGCAGTCGTGGGAGACGGGGAGGAAAGTGAGTCTAGACTGCTGGTAGGGGTGTCCTCTTTAGAAGGGTGAGGACTGTCACCTAGAGAGGGGAGAAAAGACGGCATCAACTTTCAAACAAATAGAGGAGAAAAAACAACTCCACTAATAATTATACAACATCACCTGATTAGTCAATCAAATTAAATCCAAAATTACATTTACAATTCAGCGTGTGAGCATCCGGGGGTCTGTCTTTAAAGATTATGGTTTTTTTTTAATCAAAGATGCTTAAAATATATCATAACTAATACACAGTAAGGAGTGTTTCCTCCCAGAAAAATACACTAATAAAAATCAGACTAAAGGGAGGATGCAGCCACAGTGACTTCCTAATCTAGAAAGAGCACTGTTAACAGTCACAATAATAATCTCAAGAACAATCTGAGCCACACACCAACCCTGCAGGGTCCAACCTTTCTTTCTCTTTCTAGTTACCTCATGGTTCTTTAAGCCATTGCCAGTCACCACTTAATGCTTAATAAATTAAAAAGTTCTAAAGGGACCTTGTCTTCTGAGCTGGATTACAACTGAATTGCTCAACTTTTTAAAACTCTGGACAGAGAGAAACTTCCATTTCCCTGTGAACACTAGGGACAATGTTGTACAAGAATCAGGTCCTTGCAGTGACTCCGGAGATTGACTCGAAACCAAAACTAAAAGGCATTCCTCCGATGGGCTGTGTGAGTTGTTGCTTCACACAGACCGTTTCATGAAGTAGGTTTAGTATCACATGCATGCACTGCAGTGGAAAATGGCAGATGATGGAAAAGAGAGGCCCCTCCACCCCCCAGCAGCTGTTTCCCTCCACTGGTCTTCTTGCCGTCCCAGCATCCCAGCTGCTACTACCGATGCACCCAAACTGCACCCATCATGGCTTGGTCCCCTCAGTCAGACTGACACACCCAATCAGCGTTAACTGTTTCGGAGCCTTTCAGAGGCAGTGATGTGCCGTTAAGAACGCGCTGACCTGGCCTTGGTTTTATAGGTGGTGGATCACAATAAACAGCTGGTCAACAAAGTGCAACATGAAAGCAGATAATACATAACAAGGGAGCCCACAGCCCCCAGGCACAAATAGCTTCTAGCCCAGGAAGGCTTACATTATTCCTCAGGCCTACGTCCTAGAAACAGAGTAGGCCCGAATGCCGGGAACGGCAACCAACCTGCTCTCAGAAAACCACCTTAGACAGATTTCAAATCTACTAATCATAAAGCACAAGAGACATTCTGGGCTGTGATTAAGCTAGCTCCCAAAATGCTAACCTTGAAAATTGACTGTATGAAATAATTCTTATTTAACCATGACCCAGCATACAACTAAGGCTAAGAGAGAGAAAATCTTAGAAATGGAAAGCTGGAGAAGATGACGTCAGGGACACAGGACTTGGAGGGGGTGGTGACGGTGGATGAAGGAACCTGTATGGGGCAGTAATGGGAGACATTTGGTGACCCTGGGCAGCAGAGGGAAGTGTGCTGTCAGGAAGGGTGGGCGATGTGGTGGGGGGCAAGCAAGGAGCACAATCTCTGCAGGCAGGTCTTCTCCATGGCCTCAGTCTCCCCATGAAGCCTTGCTCTGTCCCCACCCCCATATGTGCAGAGCAGTCCAAGATACAGTACTGTGCCCCTTTCAGTGAAGCCGCTTTTTCTATGGCCTTTCACTACAAACATGTTTAGCTAATTGGAGTCATCCTGTCCCAAACAGAAGGGCCAATTTTCAGACAAATGAACTGAAACCCCGTGACAGAACACAACGATTTCCTTTTGACTTGTCTTTGTTCTGGGACAGAGCCCACCTGGAAACAAAGGCCACGCCCTCCTCCCTTGTGCCTGGACTGCTGGGCCTTTTCTGCAAGTGAGACCAAGGACAAGGGGCTGGACTCTGTCAGGCCCCTCGCCGGTGTCCCTCTGTCACCATGAGCAAGAGCTCCCTTCCAAATTGAGAACATCTCAAATGGGAGCCCAGCACAGGGCCTAAAGTAACTGCTGAACATCTGCCTGCACGACAGCAGCCAGTTCAGAGCTTGGCGAGAAGTGGCAAAACAGGACCAGCTCTGAAGCAGACAGGATAACCTTAGAGCGAGCCAGACGCAAGCAGCTTCCTGGCCTCGGAGGCTGGCCGCCGGCCCTCGGCTCTCTGGGCCCCCTTCCCTGACTCTAGGGCATGACGTAGCAAAAGCAGCAAATGAGAGTCTGGGGCCAGCTTGGGCCTGGATTCCCTCCTACACAGGGGAGCCTGTCAATGAGAAGCAACTGTGGGGAACTGGGGAGCCAGGGTCTAAGGTGACTTTCAAGAGACACCTGAACTGTTTTTACAAACAGATACCCTGGCTCGTCAACACTGTCTCCCATCTCTCCCCCAAGCAGACCGACGCCACACCCACTGTCATTCAGCACACTGAGTCACTTTCTGCTAGGAGAACTTCTCTCTTCCCTCCTGCCCAACAGTGGCGATCTGAACCTGCAAGCGCAAACACTGGCAGGAGGGAACACGCTCACACACAAAGCGATCAAGCGAAGCGACACGCCACCCCACTTCTAGCGGGCACAGAATGCCTTTTGCCTTCACTGCTCAGGAATGAGCTTCTCTACTTGAGAATCACTGAATTCAAGGAGACACTGACACCAGGCACATCATAAACACAGATAAACATGTCTGAAACTTGAGTTCACCAAAGTCAAGTTACTACTTTTTACCGAGTATGAAAACAATACGACTTCACAGAAACAAAAATTCTATGTTCAGTGACTTCTGGAATGAAGATTTTTAACTCCTATGGAAACTCACTGGTACTTGAGAATGAAAGTCAGATGCTCTCATCATTTTCCACATTCCACCTGAGTGCCACCCAGCTTCCTTCCCGAGGTGTTACCCTTGAACAGGCTTCTACAGACAGAAGGGTCACCTGGGTGAAGCAAGGTTGTTCCAGGCAGGTGAACAAAACTGGTGCTGAGCAGCTGTGGTTACAAATAGACGGCAAGAGAAGAAACTCATTGGGAACAGAACTACCACCATCTAGAAGAGAAAATGACTTCCTCACAACACCCAGCTTAGCTCCCGCCGCCTCCAGCACAGCCCCTGCCAACCACCCTCCCTGCCTCTTCTCGCCTTTCTCCTGATTATAAGCAGAAATCAAGTTCACGTTTCACTGTCATCTCACAGTTTCATGACCTGGTTTTAGTGCCCCATTTCTGTTACGCATTTTTTGAGGATGGAGACCACGTCTCAGTCTTGGTGACGCTTAAAGAACACACAGCTGGGCCCGGCAGACCAGGAGTCCTTAGGAAATACTGACTGCAGACTCATTGCCACGTGAAACGTCACAAACACAGAGCCCGTAGAATCTAAGAAGTGAAAAGACCTACAACCTTGTAAGTATGGTTACAAACCCTGCACACAGCTTCCAGTTATCCCCCTCTGCCCCTTCAAGCAACGCACTTCTCAGATTTTCTATATTCGGTCAATAAGCATTTATTTACTGCGTTTCTACTTATGTACAGGTCATACCATGGCTGCTGAGTTATCAAGGTGAAGAATCAGTCCCTAGCCGAAGATGCTCACAGCTAGTACAGAAGAGAGTCAGATCCGGACAAACGGGCAGAAGGTGATACATGCTCTAACGTAGCTGCATCAAGCAGCCTTGAGACCAGAGAACACAATTTCCAAATCTGCCGGTGGTGGGGGTGAAAAACACGGGGGTCAGACAACAGGCAGAGGGAGAAATTATCACCACACTTTCGAGCAAAGAGCCCATCACAGAGAACATATCAAGACTGAAAGCACCGAAACAAGAATGTGGCAATTTTCAGAGCTACAAGTAGCTGGAGTTATCTAGAGAAAAGGGTCTGAAGCACAAAGCAGGAATATGAAGAGGGTGAAGGGTTTTCAGTGTTTGGAGGTGTGTGAATTTGTTCTACAGGTATTGGGAAATCATCATAGGGATTAAACAGAGAAGTAACATGATCCAGAGCAGGGAGGCGAGAGGTGTTCAGGTGTTACCGTCGTTAGAATTCTATGCATCAAAGTGAAAAAGAAAGGGGGACCCTCAAAGTCTTGGCTTAGGGGCCTGGGTGGATGGTAGAATTATTCAATGGAATAGGGAATTAAAAAAAAAAAAAAAAGAAAAATGGGGTGTGAGAGATAATAACACCAGCTGTGGACAGCTTGGGCTTGAAGTGTCAATAAAAATTCTAGGTGGAAATATCTAGAGGAAACTTGGTTACGCAACGTCAGAGCTCAGGAAAGAGGTCAGGGGGATTTTATCGGCCTGAGAGCCACGCAGACAGAGCTGAAGTCACTGCACCGGACGGACAGCAGCACAAAAGAGAAAAAGTAGAAACGCAAGAGAGCCTTGGAGGAACTTCAGCTGTAAGGAGCACGCGTCTTCTCAAAGCAGTACGGGTGGGGGGGTGATTATTAATGTTTTAAATACAGAAAAGTGCTATTTACAAATATTTAAGATTCCCCCATGGACACAGATTCTCAAAAATTGGACAACAAGGCATTCAAGGGGAGATGCTTTCCATGACAGCTACCAACTGCACCATTTAGCCTGATTTCTATATGACCCTGAGCATACAGAAGGGAAGAAAGGAAGGAAGGAAATTAGCCAGTTATAATCTAGTCGCTGACCTGAATTCGAACACACTGCACAGGTACACACTTGGTTAACCGGAAGACAACCGCGGGCTCCTACTGCCATTCCACCGGCAAACAAATACCCTTCCTGTCAGGTCAGAACATCACAGAAGCGCCTAAGTATCAAACAGTTGATCACTCGGATCAAAGAGAGATTTACCGAGAGCAAAGTAATCGCATTTGCGACACAGAAACACGTGTATACCAAAAGCCAGCCCTCCCGCACGTGCCCTACAACAAAAACGCGATAAAGTAAATTTTAAGAATAAATGAAGAACTGTAACTATACTTAAAAGTGGTCACATGACTCTGTGAAACAGACTCAGAAAGGGAACAGAGGTTCAGAGGTCAGGGCGAAGGCAAGCCAAATGTCTCCCAGCTCTGGGATCCAACAGGACCAGCCAGATTTTTAAATCCTGTGACGTCTTTGTGCAATAAACCTCCAACGCGCCGGGGAGGGGGTGCCAAAACCAGACTCTCCATGTGGAAGTAGGGGGTTGGGAGATGCTCGCCACAGTAAATGGAGGCCAAAAATCTATGAGCAAGTTCCCCACTCACCTGGGGATCTGGGTGTGACATGCCCACCCCTCTCATCCCCAGAATAAGATTTTTATGCAGAGACAAAAAGGCCTGGCTCTGAACCAAAGCACCTAGGTGAGCCTGCTGGAGGCAAGAGCCAGAAAAGGTGGAGAAAGAGGAAAGGAGAGGAGGAGTCTCCGACTCTCGTGACTGTGTTTCTCCCCCTTCACAGTGGACTCATAAAGCACGATTCCAAGAACTGAGAGAAAACTAACCTAGTTGGAAAACGTGACAAAGAAAAAAAAATCAGAGATTTAGAAATTTGAAATATGGAGAACAGAAGTGAAACCGCCAGCATCCAAGTCCCAGAGGAAGAAAGAAACTCAGCGGGAGAAATATTTAAAGACCTAGTGACCAGTTCATCAAAATTAAAGCACCTTCAAAGACCTCAATCCCAAGAAGTCAGAGTGCCAAACAGGGGGATAAAGAAAATACTGCCTTAAGATACATTACTGCAAAATTTAAGACTATCAAATACAAAAAAAATCCTGATAGAGCAGATCATATTTTTAAAAACAGATTGACATCAGAATTCTCAATAGCATGAACAGTACTGAAGTAATATTTTTAAAGAATTAAAGAATTTTGAGCACAGAATTATACAGTCTAACTGCCATTCAAACGTGAGGCCACAAAAAACATTATTACATGTAAAATAATCAAGGTTTGCGCACACAGAACAATATTGCTAACACTCGATTTTTTAAACGTTTAAATAAAAGCAAATGAGATGTTCAGCAAACATGACAATGTCTATTGTTGTCTCTGAAAACTCGAGGGCAAAAGAAAAGGTAAAAACGTGACCAAAATGACCCAGAACCAAAATTCTAGAAAATATCAATGTGGTGGTGGACAACCCAGAGGGAGATGAGAGTCAATTAAATCATTTGTCTTATTAGAGGTGGAAAAAGAAATATAAATAATTTAGTTTAAGAAACCAACAGATACACGAAATTCTAAGTCCAAAAATAAGGGAAACTTTAGGAAAAAAAATAACATGTATCATTGAAAAAAGCAAAAGAACATTTGCTTTCTTTTTAATTGTTGTTCAGTTGACTCCATTCCCTTCCCCCCATATTGACTTTTTTTGAAGAAAAAGCAGGAAAGGAAAACATGTAGCAAAATTCATCAAACAAAAACTATAAAATGACAGAAATCCTAACATAATAATTACAATATATACAAATGGATCCAACTCACCAATTAAAAAAGTCAGTGACTCTCCAAATGTATATTTTTAATCCAATAATATGTTAACTACAAGAAACATGCTTAAAAGAAAAGAGACTGGAAAGTACAATAAATGAATAAATATACTAGACAAATATGAACCAGAGAAAGACAATGACCCTAATAACCCGTGCGAGAGACAAAGAGTCGTTCTGTACGGATAAAAGCCCAAGGTGATCAGACAAGAAGAAAAGCACCCAAACGATACAGTCTCAAGGAACAAACAGAAAAATCAACAGTTGTGATTGGAGATTTTAACACACTCCTCTCAGATACTGTTATCAGGTAGGAAAAGATGAGAGAGAGATCTGTAATCAATAATACAAAGATGATCTATTTTATGCACGTACACACACACACACCTAACACACAAAATATTCATGAAGGAAGACTAAAG
>VMDR010001569.1:0-56333 GCA_007922815.1 Macrotus californicus
CCGCAATCACCAATCTGTTCTCTGTATCTCTGAGCTTGGTTTAAAATGTCAAAAAATTTATTCTTAGATTCTACATTTAAGAGAGAGCATTTGGTATTTGTCTTTCTCTGACTTATTTCAGTTAGCATAACGCCCTCCAGGTCCATCCATGTTGTTGCAAATGGCAAGATTTCCTTCTTTTTATGGCTTAATAATATTCACATATATGTACATATGTACATACAGTATATAGTATGTATACTGTATATACTTATACAGTATAAGTATATATGTACATATATATGTATATATTACAGTTTCTTTGCCCTTTTATCCATCAATGGGCACTTGGATTGCTCCCATGTCTTGGCTATTGTAACTAATGCTGCAATGAACATGGGGCGCATGCATCTTTTCAGTTAGTGTTTTCATTTTCTTTAGATTAACTCCCCCCTAAGTGGAATGGCTGGGTTATATATGGTAGTACTATTTTTAAAAAAAGATTTTATTTATTCTATTTTTAGAGAGAGGGGAAGGGAGGGAGAAGGAGAGGGAGAGAAACATCAATATATGGTTGCTTCCTGCGCGCCCCCTGCTGGGGACCTGGCCTGCAACCCAAGCATGTACCTTGACTGGGAATCAAACCAGTAACCCTTTGGTTCACAGGCTGGCGCTCAATCCACTGAGCCACATCAGCCAGGGCTGTTAGTACTATTTTTAACTTTTTGAGGAACCTCCATACTGTTTTCCATAGTGGCTGCACCAATTTACGTTCTACCAACACTTCTCCACATCCTTGCCAGCATGTTATTTCTTAGTTTTCTGATGACAGCCATTCTAATAGGTGTGAGGTGATACCTCATGGTGGCTTTGATTCGTACTTCCCTGATGATTAATGATGTAGAACGTCTTTTCTTGTACCTGTTGGCCATCTGTATGTCTTCTTTGGAAAAATGTCTGCTCCAGTCCTCTGCCCATTTTAATCACATTATTTGTTTTTTGCTATAGTGAGTTCTATAAATTCTTTTTATATTTAGGATATTAGCCCCTTATCAGATATGTTTTACAAATATTTTCTCCCATTTGGTAGGTTGCCTTTTCATAGTATTGATGGTTTCCTTTGCTGTGCAGAAGCTTTTGAATTTGAGGTAGTCCTATATATGATTTCTATTGCTATGGATTAGTTTTGCCTGTTCTTGAACTTCATGTAAATGGAGTCATACAGTGTATACTGTTTGGGTCTGGTTTACACCATTTGACAAAATGTCTGTGCACTTCATCTGTGTGGTTCTGTGTATCAATAGTTTCCTCTTTTAAGGCACTCCATGCCTTCCCATTGTACAGACAGACCGCAGTTAGTTTATCCATTCACCTCTTGACACTTGAATTGTTTCTATTTTTAGCTATTATGAATAAAGTTATTATGAATATTCTTTTTAAAAGATATTTATTTTATTCTCATTCAAGAGAGAAGGGATGGGAGAGAGAAAACATCAATTGGTTGCCTCCCACACGCACCCTGACTGGGGATTGAACCCACAACCTAGGCATGTGCCCTGACAGGGAATTGAACTGGCGACCTTTCTGTATTTGGGATGCCGCTCCAACCAACTGGGCCACAGTGGCCGGAGCTATTATGAATATTCTTGAACAGGCCTTTTGGTAGACACGTTGACTTATTTCTTATAGAATCTCTGGGTTATATGGTAGGCATCTCTTTAACTTTACTACATATTTAAAAATCAAGTTACCCATGTGCCAATCTCAATTCCCCAGAGTTGGTGTGAGTGGTCAGCTTTAAGAAAAAGGAGAATCTAACATTGAAGGATACAATTATACTCGTTTGAATTTCTATAGTGAGCTTATTTTGAAGTCTTAAGGACCTGGATCCTTGAGACAGTAGGAATTTGAGTTTGCTGATAGCAGGGCATTAAAACTCAGGGCTCTAGTCCTTCCCTTCCTGGTCCAGTTCCGGGACAGTCGCATCTGCAGGTTATTTCTATGTGGATCTCACCAAACGCGCCCAGTTGCAAGAGCAGTGAGTCAGGGCAAAGAAGAACTATGATGAGGTCGCTGGTCAGGACTAGCAGGGCCCCACGGCCCTGGGGTTAGTGCTATTAGAAGATGGAGTGATTCTCCTGAGTCCTGATTTGGAAGCTGAGTTATGGCTCCGAAAATTTATCGCCTTGTGGTCTTTTAACAAGAAGTAATCTATCTTCCCGAGCAGAACGTCCATTATGGGTGACAGGTGCCTGGAGCCAGCTTATTAAAAACCATCAGTTCAACCCCCAAAGTGAAGGTGCCATAGTGTGTTGGAACAGAATGCTAATGTCCAGCTTCATATCATAATCTGGGACATGGAGAGAGCATAATAAGGTATTTTAATATTCAAGAGGAAGGAAACTCAGTGCTATTTCTGTAGCTGCACCCTGAGCCCAGGGAGCGTTAGGATCTGCCTTTGTTTCTGAGGTCACACTCCCCATCCCAGCAGGTTAACACAGCTCAGAGGCTTTCACCTGCTGCCTCAGGCTGGTCCTGCCCTGGCCTCGCCCTGCTCTGGCCTCGCCCTGGCCGGAGACAGATGTTACCTGGATGCTCTGCAGCTGTGGTGGCATAGCATGAGTGCTGGACTTTGAGTCAGTGGGTTGGATTCAAGTCCCAGCTGTAGCATGGATCTTATATGTTTGCCCGGGGCTTTTTATTTTTGCAAGTACCTGTGTACATTCACACCTTTTATCTCATGTGGTTCAATGAGGTGCAGGGAGCATGAAAGAACCTGCCAGTTTTATAGAGAGGGTAAATGAATACCCTGGAGGTAGCACCTGGTTGTTGTTTTTGGAGGTGAGAGGAGCCCCTTCTCATTGGCTTTTGTCTCTAACTCCTTCTGGTGCAGCTTTGAGAGGCGGTGTATTTGGATGGGGAAGGGGGAGATAGTTCATGGAAATCTCCCAGGGTTGAGCCTGTTTTCTGCCCCCACCTAGTCTTCCTGGTGATCCTGCTGGCGGAGTTGTCCGCGGACTTTCTGTGTCATGCAGGCCTGGACGCGCCCAGGCCAAGTCAAAGGGAGATCTAAGGAAACAGCCTGAATAGTCAGGTCAAGAATTAGCCACATGATTAAACTACAGTCAAGCCTGTCAGCAGATACCTCATCTTAAATGCTCGCAGTGGGGGGGTGTAGGGGCTGGGGAACGGATGACTCAGGCATGGTGGTGGCAGGAATCTCCACGAGAAATGAGGTTGAAGAATCATTTTCAGCATTTACAGCAAAATATTCATAGTTTTCTGAGTTTAGATGTCTATTTTAAACAATACATATTTTACATAGTTGCCATGGAGTATCAGATGTTTCCCAACATATGTGGCTAATTTCATGTACTTGGGTGGTTCATGTCACTTTAAAAAATTGCCCTAGAAAGTTTTGTCCCTCCAGGAATTTGGAGGCACATGGTATATCCCCCTGAAGACTCAAGATAATAATCTTCAATCTCCTCAGCCCTTGATTAAAATATTCAGGTAAATGAAATGAACTCATCTAGATTTCCAGTTGTTTCAACATGTCAGTGGCCTGTGGGAATATGGTCATTGTGTCTACTTAAGTTTTTCATCTGGATGTTTGGCGCCATGTGGTCTGAGGCATGGGAGATCCGAAAACTTGGTGTCTGGGACCTTGGGGGAGTGTGTGTGTAGGTGACAATTAAAAGCCAGAGTTGCCTCCTTCCCAGCATGTCCCAAGATGGAGCTTATTTGGCCTTGCAGACAGAACTATTTGCTGGGCCTTGGAAGTGAGAGTCAGCACGTGCTTCCCCAGTGCTGCTTTCCCGGACAGCAAGCTCTAAAATGAAGGATTCCCCACTCGTGTGCAAAGCGACAAGGGTTTCCCCAGGGGAGTATCACCCAGGGGTGAGGAGCGGGAGACTGGTCACTGTTTCACTTCAGAGATGATTCGGGTGACCGGTGCAAGCCCTTTCCCAATGAAAACATTTTATTTGTCCCTGAGAAGGTTTCCTTGGATGCATCTCAGCATGCCCCATATTTTTACTCTGAATGTGTCATGGCCCAGATTCATTTTTGGCACAGCTCTTGGGTGAAAGTGTGACTCTGGGTGGAGAAGCCTGCCTCTGGGTTGCCAAGGGGTTTTCTAGTGGCTGGGCTGAGGTGGGCCCATCTCTGCCACCTGGGGTCAGTAAAGAGGCTGCTGAGGTTTGCTCTGCAGCTTACACCTCACCTCAGTCAGTATCTTCTGTGGAAGCAGGAAACTGCGAACCTGCAGGAGAATCTAAGGAGAAAGCCACATGGGAATGTGGTTTTCCCCCCAAGTCTTGAACCTCCATCGGAGAACTGAATCAGCTAATAATATGCCGCCCAGACCCAGTTACCTGCGAGAGAATTTTCTGCCTTGGGCGTCTCTGGGCTAATGTTAAGGTCCACACGTGATGTCATCACTTCCTCCTGTCAACCAGACTCTTGGATGGTCCTCAGCACTGCCATGGTCAATTCCTTCCAACGGCAAAGAGCTAGAAGTCTGACAAAGATGTGACCGTTGTTGACCTTGAGATTCAAGGAAGAGAACAGCTTCTCTCAGGCTCTATTTTGCTTTCTCTGCCATGATGTGCCAGAGAGGCCCCGGGAGAGCGGTTGTGGAACCCTTCACTCAGCCCTTGTGGCATACCTTGGTAACTTGACTTCAAGGTCACCAGTCCTAATTCTTTGTAGGTGCTGAATAAATGTTGGTTGGAAGAATAAACAAATGAGGAGTAAATAAATCAATATATTCCAAAGACACCATCGTACAGTTACACAGCCCATAACGCAAACTGCTTTTGAAAGTAAAACTATCAATCATTTTCATAATAAAGTACAAGTTTATTTGACATGTGATTGCCTTTCATTGGTAACTGAGAGATAAGATTTTAATACTATTTTATAGCACTAAATGAAATGTCGATCATATGGCCCTCCCTCCTTCTCTTCTCAATCCTTTAAGTCACTTCTTTGCTCCAAACTCTTCAGCAGTCCCTTCTCTAAGTCCTGCAGAATAGAGCCCAAATTCTGTACTATGTCTCCCCAAAGGCCATATAAGGTCAAATCCCTATTCACATCTGCAGCCTTAACAATTCACACTGCATAGTCCTTAACTGCTTACAGACAGAAAAAGAGAGAGTGGGGGGAGAGAGAGAGAGAGATGAGAGAGAAAAACATCAACCCATTGCTTAGAAAAAGAGAGAGTGGGGGGAGAGAGAGAGAGAGATGAGAGAGAAAAACATCAACCCATTGCTTCTCCTATGCGCCCCGACCAGGGATTGAACCCACAAACTTTCGGTGTATGGGACAATGCTCCAACCAACTGAGCCACCCAGCCACGACACCTCATGTAATCCTCACAACAATAAGAGATAACAATTTTAATCCCCATTTAACAGATGAAGAACCTACTAGCTAATAGAGGGTAGAGCCAGAACTTGAATCCAGGTTGTAGACCACATTTTCTATGCTTCCCATGCACATATTACCCCATTCCCACATCCTCTCCCACCCCACCAACCTTCTGCTTCCTTCTATGTGCCAGAACTTTCCCACCTCTAGATCTCTGGGCACATGGAACCCCTCCTCCCCAATGCTGTATGTTCAGAATCCCACCCATTTTCAGCTCAGATTCCCCCCTCAGACCCTGAGTCATCAAGAGGCATTTAGTCTCCTTTCTCTCCTGTGCTGGTTTTTTAAAGTAGAGTTATTGAAAACACAGTGCGGTTATTTGTGGGTGATCCTTGAATATGGGGGTTGGGTCTCATTCACCTGAGGCCCACAGGGCCCAGCACAGTGTCTGGCACATGGTAATTACTCAATACACATTATTAATAAAATTATGGTTCTATTGTTAAGTGGAAAAGGCATAGAATAGGATTGTAGTAGTCTACATTTTCTCTAAAAAGGAAGAAACAGGACTATATTATCACAGTAATTTCCATTTGCATTAAGACAATCTGGGAGGACAAACAACAGACTAATCACAAGGGTTTCCTCTAAGGTGATGGGGTGATGGTGAACAGGAGAGACGGAGACAGTGTGGAAGAGATATTTTTCACTTTATACCCCCCACACACATACACAGTTTTTAACCATGTGAACATATTATTATTAAAAATTAACAAAGGAAACAACCCTGGCTGGTGTGGGTCAGTGGATTGAGTGCGGACTGTAAACCAGAGGGTCACCAGTTTGATGCCCAGTCAGGGCACTTGCCTGGGTTGTGGACCAGGTCCCCAGTAGGGGTCATGGGAGAGGCAACGATACATTGATGTTTCTCTCCTTCTCTTTCTCTCTCCCTTCCCCTCTTTCTAAAAATAAATAAATAAAATCTTCTAAAAAATTAAAAAACATCTTGCTGAAGTGGTTTAGGCACCAGGGACTATTCCTAATGCTATCCTTGAACTTGTGAGGTGACAACATTGACAAACTGTCATCAGCCTACTAACTCTGTGGCAGGTGGCAGGGCTGCCCCTGAAGATGGTGACAAAACTCCACTTGATATGTGGAAGGCCAGGGGCTGGAGAGGGAGGGAGAGACAAAGGGAAAAAAAGGGGGATTTTTCTCTTTTCTTTTTAATCAAATCAATGGCAGCTTTTCATTAGTATTACATATGTTATATATGTAATTTTAAAAAATGAAAAACTAGAAAAATATAGAAATCTTTTGCAGGAAAAATTTAACTGGCCACTCACAATACCAATGCCTTCTTGCTCAGAGAATCAGCTCTGAGAAAAAACTGTGTTTTGGAGATAATATAAATAGGAGGTTGGGGTGGGGGGGATAGAATGAAATATGGGGTGAGAGAAAGAAAGGAAACAGGGAAAACTATGGTGGAGACAAGAAAGAAAACAAGAAAATCAGCCTTGAAATGATTAAAACGGGGGGTGGGGGACAGACAGCGTGAGAGCGAGAAGGGAAAGAGTGAGAACGGACAGAGAGGCAGAGACAGGAAGTGGGGGATAACTCCAAACCGAAGGGCTCACACACCGAGACCAGCCCGGGCTGTTAGAGGCCTGCTGGACTCTGAGATGGCGAGGCTCCCTGATGCTGGAGCAGAGTCTCATCAAAAGTGTGGTCTCAGCTGCCCTTCAGGTGTGTGCCCTCCCTGGTACCGCCTCTGAATTCTCAAAGGCAGGTAACCGCGACAGCCTGAATTCTGCAGCCTCCAGACATGCCGTCATCCAGCAGGAAGACATCCCTTCTGCTCTCCGTAGTGGGTGCCATTGCCAGGGGACAAGCCAGCCTTCAGTTTCAGGTTCCTTAACCACTGGAGAGGTGTGTCTGGTGTAGATGTGGCTCCAGATTCCCCCTTCCTGGGTGGGGAGGAGTTAAAGTTGGTGGTGGAAGAAATCTGACCTTGAGTTTAGCTGTGTCCCCATGAACTCCGCCAGAGATGAGGGGATGATGTTCAGTTCCAGACAGAATGAATCTCTCTCTTCCCTACTCTGGACTGCTTCCATTTCACTGGTAGAATATCTACAAAAGAGAGGGATTTAATAGCATCTTGTTAGGAGGGAGGGAGAGTTAACATTCTGACCACCTCCCCCACCCCCCACCCCACCCCCAGGATATCTTCCCTAATCAAAACCAGTTGAGTGAGGATGTTCTAGTCTGTTATCTACTACCTGGGTGAGTCACCTCTTCCTCTGGGGCCTGACTCCTGTCCCTCTTTTCTACATATTTCTCCCCTTTAAAGTCCTATCTTCAGGCTTCAGTTTTCCTCTGCCTCTGCTCTCATCTGTGATGAAATCTTAACTTCTCAGATCATCTCCACTCTAAACCTCTGGGATGCTGATCAGATACACACCTCTCCTCTGAAATCCCTCTCCGCCTCCTGGCCCTGATTTCCTGCAGCCCCTGGAGCCTGCTGCTACACTTCTGGGCCTGACCCTGCTCTCCTGTGAGGTCTGCTAGGAAAGCACTCTACTCTTTACTCTGAGGAAGGAATGGTTCTGAATGACCAATCTAATTTTTCCTTAGAGATATCCAATTCGCCTGTGTAGACCCAACTGCCAAGGGCAGCATTGCTTCTGGATGTGAACTTGATTTGCCCTGGTGCTGACTGAAGGGGAGTTGGGGGTGGGGGTGGGAGCAGTGAAGAGGAAGCAGGAATGAGAATCCAGAGAGGCTGGGGAATGGATTCGCTGGGTGAAGTCTGTCTCCTCTCCAGACCTCTAACCAGTTGGACCCAACATCAGGATATAAACTGAGAAAAGAGGGGAAAAAACCAGTCCCTTAGCTGATAATCCAGATATTTGGTTTGCATGCCACGGAACATCTGGATGCTGGAAAATACCTGGTTTGGGAACTATAATTTTAGTTTCCTTTCCAATTTTGGAACCTATGGTCACACTTGATTGCTGTTAAGACCTTAAAGAAACATATCTTTAACTCTTGCACATCTTTAAGAGATCTCTGTGTAGCCAACATCATTGTCGAGATAACTCACACTTTTCAAGGCTGAGGCTTGGCTGAGGCCAAGGGCAAAGGAGGAATAGACGGAGAGTCCGAGAGATTCAGATCAGAGTGAGCACTATTCCCATCCTCTCCCTGCCCCCACCACTCAGGATGTATGTTAAAGCACATCTTTCTTTGTCCATCAGCAAATGAAATCCCAGGCCGACTGTTGCTTGGATACCATAGCAGTGATGAAACCTAAGCGCCTCGACTTTTATAAGCTCTGCTTTATGGGTCATTCAATAACCAGCAGAGGAGCCAGTCCAGGAAATGAAGCCCTCTTTTTCCAGGAAACTGCCTGGCTTGGCTTTGGAATAGCTTTCCCAGACAGATCTGAGCTAAACAGAACACGATCATGAACTTGTTGCCAAAATCTCCAGTTCTGCCACATCAGCATGATTTGTCCCCCTCTCTGGGAAGAGTCAGGCTGGGAGGAGGATGCCCCATCCAAATGGCCCTGGGAGATTTGAGCCTAGCAGAAAGATGCTGAGCTCTGGCTGATGTGGCTCAAAGGATTGAGTGACGGGCTGCAAACCAAAGGATGGCTGGTTGGAATCCCAGTCAGGGCACATGCCTGGGTTTCAGGCCAGGTCCCCAGTAGGGGACGTGTGAGAGCCAATCACACATTAATGTTTCTCTCCCTCCCCCTCTGTCTAAAAATAAAATAAATAAAATCTTTAAAAAAATATGATACCTCAGGCACTCTAAAAAAAGATATGTTGAAGTCCTAGCTTCCAAGGGTCATTGTAGATGTGATTAGTTGGAAACAGGGTCATGGCAGATGTGACTAGTTAAGATGAGGCCATACTGGAGTAAGGTGGGGCCTTTCATCCAATACGACCAACTGAAAGCCTTATAAGAGGGAAATTTGGACATAGTGACAGACACACAGGGTGAACACCGTGTGTAGACACAGGAACAAGACAAACAAGGGGAAGACAGCCATGTGAAGACAGAGACAGTGATTCACGTTGTGCTGCACAAGCCAAGGAATGCCTGAGGCCACCAGAAGGTGAGGCCACAAGGCAGGGAAGGACCCCCTCCTAGAGGTTTTGGAAGGGTCATGGTCCTTCCAACACCTTGATTTCAGACTTCTAGCTTCCAGGACTGTGAGAGAATACATCCCTGTTGTGCCAACACACAGTTCGTGGCAGCAGAAGGAAACAAGCACAGGGTGTTTCAAGCGTAGGCAAAGGCAGAGAGATGAGAAACAAAGCACACGGTACACGCAAGGGAACTATAAGCAACTCCTCATTATAGAGCATAGTGTCCAAGGCAGGACCCGGCCTGCGACATGCGTATCTCATAAATGATAGATACATGTCTCATAAATCAAATATATGTAATATGTCTAAACAGGAATAAAGAAATGCAAGAAAGAACGGTTACCAAAGTGATAGTGTAGTTGTCTCACGGCAGTGAAATTTCAGGCAGTGCTTACGTTCTTCCTTGTTCTTTTTCTGGATGGACTGATACTTCGAATGATCATGTGTTTTTTGTTTAATCCTCACCCAAGGCCATGTCTGTTGATTCTTAAAGAGAGAGTAAGGGGGAGGGAGAGAGAGGGAAAAACATCGACGTGAGAGAGAAATACCGACCGGTGGCCTCTCATGCACGCCCAGATCAAGGACTGAACCCACGACCTTTCGCAGTATGGGACTATGCTCCAACCAACTGAGCCACCAGCCAGGGCAAATGATTGTGTGTTTTTAACATAAGCAGAAAATCATCTATATCATTCAGGAAAACAAAGGCTGTCATTGAGGAGAGTGGCTGAGGGGGAGCAAGGCAAGGCAGAGAGAGACCAGCTAAGAACCTACTGTAATATTCCAGGTGGTCTAGGAGGATGGCCTGAACTCAGAGAGCGGCAGTAGAAATGGAGAGGGTAAGTATTTAGAAGGTAGAATTAGAGGGACATGGTGAGTAATTGGATGCATTGGGGCTGGTGATAAAGAGGAAGGATTCTAGCCTTGGCGGGTGTGGCTCAGTGCATTGAGTCCTAGCCTGTGAGTCAAAAGGTTATTGGTTCGATTCCCAGTCAGGGCTCATCCTGGGTTGTGGGACAGGTCCCCAGTGGGAGGCATGCAGGAGGCAACCACACATTGCTGTTTCTCTTGCTCTCCTCACTCCCTTCCTCTCTCTCTAAAAGTAAATTTTTTTTTTTTTAAAGAGGAAAGATTCTAGAATGACTCTCAGATCTATAGTTGGGGTGACTTGGTACATGGTGATCACATTCACTGAGGCAGGAGAACAGGGGGACAGTCAGATTTTCAGGAGAAGGTGGTGAAATACATTTGGGGGCATCCAGATAGGAATATCCTCAACTGGGACTTTAGTGCTGGTCTGTCTGGAGCTACGATCTAGATTTCCTCTAGTAAGTTCTCCTTCCCCGGCTCCATCTCTGTGATTGGTCTAGGAAGTTGCTATGTTCATGCAGACTACACCCCCTAGCTACAGCTGATGGGTCAAGGAAGAACCTCTGACCCAAAGTTCTGGTATTGTTGTTTTTTTTTAATTTTTAAGTGTTTTGAATATTGAAGACAGGACTGGTGATGAATTTGGGAATCACTCCATGCAGGTAGCAGTTAGACCCCTAAATGGGTGAGATTTTCTAGTGACACTTCCCAATAAAAGGGTGTAAGGGGAGAAAAATGGAATCTACCAAAGGTTAAGGAGGGAGCAAGAGATGACTTCCCAAATAAATAAAAGGAATGTTTGGAGAAGTAGAAAGAAAACCAGGAGAGAATACTGCCCACACATAGAGTTTAAAAAAGGAGCCGGGAGGTTAAGGCAAGAAGTTGGCTTGTTCAGGACTCAAATCCAGGGCTTTGTTCTTTCCGCTGCACACCACACACAGAGAGTCCTGTGCACTTTGATTATTCTGTGTTTTTAAAAGAGATTTACTGTTTTTAATTTTTAGAGAGAGGGGAAGGCAGGGAGAAAGGGAGGGAGAGAAACACCGATGAGAGAGAAACATCGATCAGTTGCCTCTTAAACATGCCCTGGCTGGGACTGAACTCACAACCCAGGCGTGTGCCCTGACCAGGAATCGAGCCAGCGACCTTTCACTTTGCAGGACTATGCAAACCAGCTCAGCCACACTAGTCAGGGCTATGTCGTTTGTTTGTTTTTTTAAAAACAGACCTTTTGAGGGAGAGCAAGTATAGACAACCTGTTTTATTTTCCAATGCCCTGTCGAGGCTGTGCCTGGATTTGAACCGAAAGCTGCCTTTCCTCGGCCCTCCCGTTGTTGCCATCTTATTGGTCAATTCTCACATGCTGTCTAGGACTTGGTATTTTGGGCCTAGGGCCTGATTAGCACCACAAGCATCAAGGTCCTCAACGCCCTGGACAAGGACAAATGGACTATTGAAGCAGGGTGGTGACAGAGATGAGGCGGAGGGTTGCAGAACCCCCGAGGCCCCGTGGGACAGCATTCTGGGAGAGCTGGAGCCACATGTCCACAGCATTTTCTCGGAGACTTCAGTTTTATCACGTTTGTTATTTCCCCACCCCTTCTTCTCATGTCATTGGTCATAGAAATGAGTCATTAAGCAGGTTTACTTAATTTATCTTGTGAATATGCTAATAAAAATACTGTTATCAAATCCCCATGACTTAGGTAATGGAAGGGTGGCAGGAGTTTCAGGATCCAATAACCCCTTTAATTAAATTAGACAATGGCCATTAGAGCTGGTAATTAGTGTCACTTGCCTGGTAATTGAATGGTTGATATGAAAAATGGCTCCGTGTTAGTGTCTGCCTTGGAAGGAACTTAAGAGGTATATAAATTTATACTCCTCTGCATTTATTGTGCATCTATTACGCATCAGGAACTATGCTGAGCAACAGGCTCAGAGCAGGGTGGAAGACAGATGAGGTCCTTACCCTTCTGGAGCTTGCATTTCGGCCCACTAACAGGGGACATTTCTCACCATTGAAAACTGCCTTCCGTTAAGTTTCTTCTTAGTAGCAGACAGCACCCGCCAGGATCCAGGCCAAAGTGTCAGACCATAGTAATAAAACGTTCACATTTTAATTCCCACGACAGCCCTGCAAGGCAGTGTCACAGGTGAAAAGGGCCAGCCCTGCGTTCGGATCCCAGCTGTGCTTCCTCCAGCAGCTAATTATCTCTCAGGGCCACGGTTTCCTCGTCTGAAGCCCTGAGAGGGTAATAGGCAAAGCACACGGTTTACAGATCTGGCACGTGGTATAACAACTATTCTTACCGTCATTAGCTCATTTTTGAGGATGAGAAACTTGACAGAAAGAGGCAAAGTGATTTACCAAAGTCACATACCTGGTAACTGACAGAACAGGAACCTGAACCCAAACCTGACTCCAAGCCACGGCCCCTCTTCAGTTTGGCACCATCGTGTGGCAGGAAGCCAAGAAGTAATCGACCATAGGCGGAGTGATGTGTGTTTACGGAGGGGTGCAGGCATCCTTACTTGGGAGGCAGCCTGGGGGAACCAGGAAACATGTGGTGGCCTGGACAGGTGAGAACACAGATAATGGCAGGTATACAAGTCCAGCCAGATTGGTAGGGACAGAACCCAACCGCAGGAAACAGATTCAGCAGCTGGTGGCTGCCTGCTCACCTGCGGACAAACACTGACCCCTGCCGGCCGCCAGAGCGGCGCAGGCACCGGCCCCGCTCCCGGAGCCTGCGGGGCGCCCCATGCTGGAACCACGCGGCTGGCGCTCACCGTATGAGCAGAAACCTTGAGGCTGTGCCTCCTTTCCCGGAACAAGGCAGAGAAGGCTGGAGAAGCTGTGGCACCTGGAGACCTCTGTGCTGACCAGGACCACTTAGGGTGACGTCGCATCGCCACTCTCACTCAGCTTTTGACAAGAAGGAACCAGAGCTGAGAATTTTGCCTGCTTTGTGCCCCCATCCTGGGTATCTTTCAGGCCTCCCCTTGTCGCACAGCCTCCCACCCTGTTTGGGGACCTGAGGACTTCCAGCCACCTGGATGCTGGCCACCTGGGGCAGAGGACGCCCTTAGAGCTGAACCTGAGCATCGCGTGGAGCATCTTAATCAGTTCGGGACCAAACGCCACTTGATCTCCAGCCCGCCGAGGAACACTCTGGCAGCCACCAAACGCAGCTGCTTCTCTTCCTCCTCCAGGCATCCACAGCGCCACAGGGATCAGGGTCTGGAGGGGCAAACCCTGCCAGGCACTCACTGCCCTTAAGGCCCCTAGGTGCCAGGTGTGGGGGTTGGGCTTCTCCTCACTTCATCTCATCTTCTTCCTCCCTGCTGTCCAATTTCCTTGGCCAGAACTGCTAAAAAATGAGTTAAAAGTCAGTGTTTCAGCTGTTAGTTCCTTTGTGGTCCTGCACCTCCATTTGCTCTCTGCAAAATGAAGTGAGTTAAAACATTCTGAGAACTAAAGTAAACAGCATTTCTTAATAAAACCACGTGTTTCTTTTCTTTAAAAGATTTTAGTTATTTATTTTTAGAGAGAGGAGAAGGGAAGGAGAAAGAGAAGGAGAGAAACATCAATATGTGGTTGCTTCTCACGCTCCCCTAACTGGGGACCTGGCTTGCAACCAGGGTATGTGCCTTGACTGGGAATCGAACCAGCGATCCTTGGGTTCACAGTCTGCGCTCCATCTACTGAGCTATACCAGCCAGGGCAGATGCTTCCTTAATCAAGTGTGACATGCAGCCTGGGGGCAGGGGGGCATGTGCACCACACCCCCTGCACTCTGGAGCACTGCATTCTAACAAGGACACTGTCAGACTATCTCCTTTCCATTATCAATCAGATCTCCACTCAAATGTCACCTCACAGAGGTCTTCCCTGACCTATCTAGCAGTGTCTCTATCCCCAGTGATACTCTTTCACTTCTCTGGCACCATCATCTGAAAATTTCTCGTTTGCTTGTGTGCACATGTTTATTGTCTGTCTACTCTCGAGAATGCAAGGCAACTTCTTGTGTACCTCTGTGTCCCGAGGGCCTAGAATAAGACCTAGCACACACCAGGTGCACCGTTAAAATGGGGGACTGAATGAATGAACCAGAGCAGAGGCTCCCAAAGTCTGGTCCACAGACTCCTTGGGGGCTCTAGACTCTTCCAGGGGGCCTGTGGAATCAAACACTCGTCCCAATTTGCCTTTTCCACGGCATTGACCTCGGCACTCTTCACAATGATGGGGCAAGGGCAGTGGCGGATAGAGCTGCTACGGCACCACATGTGGACAGTGGTCATTGCATTCTTCGTCACCAGGCACTGAGTAAACACAAGACACGACAAAAGCCATTTTCCCTTACAAATGCCCTTGATGACACAATACGGATTGTTAGTTTTATTCGATCTCAACATGACGTAAGAAGTAGACGCACAGTATTTCTACCGCACATCAAAAGACAGGGGTCAGCTTCAGGAAAAGCCCTTGTCTGAGTGGTGAGCGGAACCAGCCGCTTTTTTTTTGGGATGCCATACAAAAGGATGACAGCTGGATGTGTGTGGCCATTAAGTGACTTAAATGAGTTAACGGATGTAAAAACACTTAGAAGAGTATCTGATATCCTCTATACTGCCCGTGGTTGTTATTCTTTTTTAAGTGAAATTTTATAGAAGCACCTTTTGAAGCCAAATTATTAGGATTCAAACACTTGGCCTGCCACTCCCTAAAGGTGTGACCTTGGACCAGTTATGAAACCTTACCATGTCCTAATCTGTAGAATGTGGACCATAACCTTAGCCTCACAGGAGTTTTTGAGAATTAAATGAAGTAGAGACCTAATTAAATGCCTTGGCCGGGTGGTTTAGTCAGCTAGAGCATCGTTCCATACCCCCAAAAGTTTGCAGGTTCGATCCCCAGTCAGGGAACACACCAAGGTTGTAGGCTCAGTCCATGGTTGGGGCGGGTACTGGAAGCAACCAATTGATATCTCTTTCTCCTTCCTCTCTTTCTAAAAAGCAATGAAAAAATGTCCTCCAGTAAGGATAAAAACAACAAAAGACATATCCTCAGATGGAGAGTTTTTGAAAAAGTCACCAACATTAAAAAAAAAGACATACTTAAATGATGTACTAGAGACCATAAGAGACGCTGGAACCCAGCAGGTGCTACCCTATGTCCTGTTTGCCTGCCTGTGGTTCTGCAGGGAGTGAACAGCCCGGTGAGACACCCGAAAACCATTCTGCACGCAGGACATGAAGAAAATGGAGCAGGAAGCTGTTTTTAAATATCCAAAAGCCTGATGTGAAAGAAAAGATCTTTTCTTTGTATTCTAGGGAGGACCATGAGCCCTGAATTTAAGAAAACCATTCTCGCCAACCCATTCCCCGCAGCCCTCTGGGAGCTCCCATAATGCCCCCAGGCATAACAACGGCGCCTACCAAGTTGCAGTTCTAATTATTTAGGTCTTGGGTGCTCCCACTGGACCGGCCCATTCCATAAACACTTACAAAGTGCTTACAGTGTACCGGATGGATGAGTAAGACACTGCCCCAGGTCTCCAGAAGGTCACAGTCCAGCTGAAAGTCAATTGGTTAAAGTTTGAGGGAGCCAGATTTCTGCTCGATACAGCCACTTGCTGTCCCCTCCTTTCACCCAAAGTCCTTAGTTTCAGAACCAACGCAGCGGCTACTTTGCTTTAAATCACCAGACTCAAGGGAAAGTGTCAGGAGGAGCAGTCCAAGCCTCCCTGGCAGAGTTCTCTGGGCCTGGAAGCATGTGGCTTTCTGAGCGTGCAGCACCCTCTAGTGTCTGTCTGCGGTCAGGCAGGTCCAAACCGCGCTACAAAGACGTCTGTGTATTCACTGCCAAGAGTTTCTTCCCGTAGTTTAGCACTGCTTACAGCTAAGCTACTTTCAGGTCTCTGCTGCAAGAAGCAACAAGACAGCTTAAAAAGTAAAAAATAACATAGTTGCCAAAAGTTTGGAGCACTTACGATGTTCCAGGCCCTGTGTTAATTGCCTTACCTTGCTTACCAAGAGGCAAGTATTATTATTATTACTTCTGGAATACAGATGAAGGAAGTCAGGCAGGTAAGAAAGCCAACTAAAGGCAGAGCCAGAATTCAATCCAAGTGCTCAGACTCCATAGTCAAGCCACTAATATTATTATTATTATTATTATTATTATTATTATTATTATCTACTGTCAGGGAGAAGCAAATAGCCACAGGAAATACCAAGACAATTCTAGTCAAATTTCTCCTGGTCACTTGGGAGAATCACAATCAATGTAACTCTGGAAGATTTACATTGAAATATCAAGAGTGGAATGAGAAGGAGCCTGTCTTGGGTTTGTACTGGGAGGGACAGAAAGAAATAATCTAGACTGGGTGTTCAAACTGCGGTCACGACTCATTGATGAGCTGTGTGAACTAAAGTTTCATGAATTGTGACCAGCACTTTAAAACTTGATATACAACAGTTCAGAAAACACTGGAATGTACTATGACCCAGCATGTATTCCCCCCCTCCCCCGCACCCCGTGTATGAGTCTCAATACCTGTGGGATTGATCAAAAACATCTGAAAACCACGGCCCCAGAGATCTTCCTGACTTCCCAGGACAATAGTCCAGCCACTTGGTTTGGATGAAGCTGCCTTGTGCGTTTTGAGGCCCCAGTGACATGGCTTCACAGCCTCTTTTCCCTCCTCTTAGTCATTCATTCTCTCTGAGGGACCCACCAGGCCAAGATGTCATCTTGGGTCTAAATTAAACTCCCCACACTAGAGTCCTCCCTTCCTCTTTGGAGATGAAGAATTAAGATCTCTTTTTCTTTCTGTGATAGGACCTGTGGTTAAAAACAGTAAGTATATTTTTAAAATCGAATTTCGTTATTCAGTAACTTTTTTTCTCTAAACTTCAAGGGTTGGAGTTAGCCTTCTTTGTGAAGATACACTGAATGATAGGCATTCATGAGTGAGCTGGGGAGAGCCAGGGTGTGTGTTGAGTTGCATTATGGGAGCTGCTCCCTTATAAGGATGTGTGAGTTCCGCAGTGCTGGAGGCCCTGTCACAAGGAGTCTGGTGGTCCTCGGTGTTTGAGCCCCCACCTGTGACCCTGAAGTGCGTCGCAATGTAAAACGCTGGGAGACATTTCAACACAGCTCTGAGGTGCTTATCATCATTGTTCTCACAGAACAGATGAAGAAACAGAAGTTCAGCTTGGTCCACGGAGAATGAAGAGCTGAGATGCAAATCAGGTAATAGAAAGTATAACAGGTATTGAAGGCTTACTACGTGACAAGCACCATGTTAAGCTAGTTTCATATATTATCTTATGTAATTGTCTCAAGGAATAATGATCTGAGTTTAAAGACCAGGAAACTGGGGCTCAGAGCAGTTGACTAAGAAAGAGGCTGAGGTTACGTAGTGAGTGCAGAGCCGCGAGCCAAGCTTTGGTCTGCCTAAGGCCTTGCTCTTTGCCACTGTAAAACCTCACCTGAGAATGTCAGACCCTCACCTGGGTCACAGAAACAAAGTAAATTTAAAAATAGAAAAAAACCCTCATGGCTGTAAAGAGTCAAAATGATATGGTGGTTAGTACTCAATAAATATTGGCTACTATTTATTCCAGAGTTCTGTTGCTGCATAACAGCTCACCCACAGGCTTGGCGTGGCCACAGATGCCTCCCTGCTAAGGCAAAAGTGATGTCTACAGGGCAGAGCAAAGCCTGGTCCCACAGCACATGCCACCCAAGGAAAGGAGTCATCCCCTGCCCCCATCCTCAGCTCCTGGGCACAAACCACATTACCGGAGGAGGTCACATCTCTCCCAGACTCCGTGGCTACTTGGAAAGACCCTTGGAATCAACTGAGTAAACAGCAAAGGGAATCCGAAAACTTTAAGGATGACAGCACAACCATCACACCTGATGAGCCTTGCTTTCTGTTTGTGCTTTTCAACCTTTAACAGGTATCTCTGATAAAGGACAGGTTTCAGGGCTCCACACAATCTGTCAAATGTCAGCAGCCAACTTAGCAATAAGGGATGCCTTGGCTGACAATTAGCATCATCTGCACCTCTTTTCCCCAGACCTCCAGGCCATTGCCAATGATCTTGCCGTCTGGTCCAACCAATGGCAACACAACAACATTCAAAGTCATCCCCTTTGGAGTAAAGAACTCTTGGAATGTTCTTGCTTCACAGATACCCAAAAATATAAAGCAAGGTCAGACATATCTCTGCACATACTAAAGCCACAAAACCAGGCCTCACCAAGACACTCTTTATCCTCTCGAGAGTTCCAGACATTATTGAGAGCAACCAAGGCATTCATTTCTAAAAATACATAACACTGGGCTTTTGAACAGGACATGTAATAAAACTTTTGCCTCCATTACTGGCTTCAGGCTATAGGCCTTCTAAAGCATCACAATGGCTTACTTACATAAGTTCCAATTTAATGAAACAAAAGGACACATTTTAGTTATCAGTCAAACATCAGGGAAGAATTGTAATAGAGTCCAGGTTTGTTAATGGGCTTGATCATCTTTTCATATGATTATTGGCTCATCATTGAGGCAATAAAATAACTCTCAAAAAATTTTAAAGGATTGATATTATACAAAGTATGTTTTCTGACCCAAGCAGAGTTAAAGCAAATATCAGTAACAACAGATCAAATCATCAAAACTTGTGGAAATTAAACAACACACTTCTAAATAACCCACAGATCATATGAGAATCACAAAGGAAATTAGAAGATATTTTGAACTGAATGAAACGGACTAACACAATCTATCATGATGTGTTGATGTAGCTAAGATAGTGTGTTAAAGGGGAATTATAGCATTAAATACTTATATTAGAACAGAAGGCCCTGACCAATATGGCTCAGTTGGTTGGGCATTGTCTCGCAAAGTGAAAGGTCATTGGTTTGATTCCCAGTCAGGGCACATGCCTGGGTTGCAGGTTCAGTCCCCAGTCGGGGCACTTATGGAGAGGTAACCAATTGAGATCGATGTTTCTCTCTCACACAGATGTTTCTCTCCCTCGCTTTCTTCCTCCCTTCTCTTTGTAACAATAAATAAAATCTTTTAAAAAAAGAAAAGAAGAAAGGTCTAACAACAATGTTCTGAACTTGTATCTTAAGAAATTAAAAAATAACTAAAAGAGCAAATTACACCCAGAGTAAGCAGAAGGAAATAATAAAGAGCTGAAATCAATGAAATAGAAAATGTATAAACAATAGGAAAAAATCAGTGGAACACATTAAAAAAAAAAGATTAATAAACCCTGACCCACATGGATATCATCCTACAAAGCGAAAGGTCGCCAGTTCGATTCTCATTCCCGGTCAGGGCACACATTGGGGCTGAGGGTTTGGTCCCCAGACAGGGCACATATGAGAGGCAACCACTGATGTTTCTCTCACATATCGATGTTTCTCGCCCTCACTTTCTCCCTCCCTTCTCCTCTCTCTAAAAATAAATAAATAAAATCTTTAAAAAATACAAATAAGAAAAGATCAATAAAACCTTACAAGGCAAAAAGGGCTTTGCAGATAAAATTAAGGACATTGAGATGGGGAGAGTATCCTGACATATTCAGGTGGGACCAATCTAATCACATGGGTATTTAAAGTTAGAGAAACTCTCCTGGCTGAATCAGAGACAGGAGACCAAAGAAGAAGGAAAGGAAATCTGAACAGGGACTTAAGTGGCTATTGATGGCTTTGAAGATGAAGGAAGTGAGGCAGGATAATAAGAATCCAGGAAAATTCCTTGGCAAATGGAACGAGGAAACTGAGACAGATGATTCAAACTGGCCCCATCCAGCACCGACTCACCTGCCCTCTTCTCCCTTGCATGGCCACTCCCTTAAGCATTTAAGCCCTCAGGATAATGTACTGATCAGCATCGAATGACCTTAGGAACAAAGCCTTGGGTCTGCTGACCAGAGACACAGAGTTTTGGTCAAACTAGAGATAACATCTAGGCCTCAGTTGAGTTTCAGCTCTGGGCACAGAAAAGCAGCAAAACCAGGTGAAGTGATGCCATGGCTGACGTCAGGCACAGATGCAATGACCTATGACCCCCTGCCCTAGTGCTGACCAATCAGTAAAAGCCATGATCCTGACCCAATATGCTCATTTTGATAAATCAACCCATTAAAGGACACACCTGGAAAGCTGATGAATATTCTACTGAGATCCTCCCCTGAGACCTCCCCTACAATTCTTGCCTTTAGAAAACAGATAAAAACCCTTAAGACAAAGGACCCAGCAGGTACTTTCTAGAGCATGCCCATGCCTTCTTTCTTCAGGCATTACATTTGCTTGCTTTCTCCTAAGCTTTAAGTCAAACATCAAGACTTGCAACTAGGGGAGCAGCAGCCAGCAGCAGCTAACCCCCTGAACCTCTCTCCAAGGGCCCTTCTTTTGCTTCTGTAACTTGTTTCCTAAGTTCATGCAGCCCAGCTGGCCTACTTCTTCTGCCTCTGTGACTTTCTTTCTAAAAGGCCAAGGAAGCTCTCTGAGCAGCCCACTCAAATCTGTTCAAGTGCACTTTTGAGTGCATGTTAGATAAACTTGCTGTTGCACTGAGGTTCTTGGTTCTGAATTCTTTCTTTGCTCAACTCAAGAACCAAGAGCCAACAACACTAGTAACAGAATAAACGAGTTAAGGAATGTGGGTGACCTCTAAAAGCTCCTGTCCCCCAGTAAGGTAAACACTCCCCCAGGATCCCTAGATCTGCTCCCTGACACTTTCCAAAGTGGCTTCTGGCTTCCTCTCTGTCTTTCCTTCCAGAAGGTGAACTCTCTGGTGACAGAAACTGCCTAAGTCTTCCTCACCACTATACTTCCCAATGCCTAGTAGTTAATGGTTTCTGAATGAATGAATTCTTTTTATTTTATTTTATTTATTTATTTTTTTAGAGAAAGGGGAAGGGAGAGAGAAAGAGAGGGACAGAAACATCAATGTGTGAGACATACATCAGTTGCTCTCAGTTGCCTCTCATACTCCCCCAACCGGGGACCTGGACTGCAACCCAGGCATGTGCCCTGACTGAGAACTGAACTGGTGACCTTTCAGTTTGTAGACCAGCACTCAACCCACTGAGCCACACCAGCCAGGGCTGAAGGAATTCTTTAATGAATGAAAGACTTTCACAGAGGAGGATATCCACAAGGCCAATGAACATATGAAAAGGTGCTCAACTTCACTAGTCTTCAGAGAAATGCATATGAAACCCTCAAGGAAAGGGAACCAATTATATGGTGAAGGAAGGTGATTTGACTGTGGGTGGTGGGCACACAATGCAATATACAGGTCATGTATCATAAAAATGTACACCTGAAACCCATATGACCCTATGAACCAATGTCATACCAATAAATTTAATAAAATAAAATAAAAACCCACAATGATATGTCATCTTATACCATACGATCTAGCAATCCTTTTCCTGGGTGTATATGCAAAAGAATTGAAAGTAGGATCTCAAATATATATTTGCGATATACCCATATTCATTGCAGCATTATTCATAATTCTCAGAGGCAAAATCAACCCAAATGTCCATCAATAAATGAATAAAGAAAGTATGGTACATACGTACAATGGAATATTATCAGTCTTAAAGAAATAAGGAAATCCAGGGGCTCTCCCTGGAGCATGCCCACGCCTTTCTTCCCTCTCAGGTGTGCATCTTTACTTTTCTCTCTTAAACTCTAAAGGTTCCCATGAGACTTGCAACCAGGAAAGCAACAGGCAGTGGTGGCTTGTCCCAGGCTGAACCCCTGAACCTGTCTCCAAGGCCCCTTTTTCTCTGACTTTTCAGTGAGCTGACAGCAGCCCCGCCATGGCTCCCTTCTAAGGAGCCGAAGCAGGGCACCGCCTCGGCTCTCCTGTTGCTTCTTCTACCCTAAGCCCTTCTTTTGTTTTATTGTCCTCAGCTTTAATAAACATACTCTCAAAAAAAAAAAAAAAAAGAAAATCCTGTCACATGCTAAAATACGGATCAGGTTTGAGGATATTATACTAAGTGAAATAAGGCAGTCACAAAAAGACAAGTACTGTATGGTTCCACAAATATGAGATATCTAAAGTGTTCAGATTTATTGAAACGGAAAGTAAAATGCTGATGGTCAAGGGCTGAGGGAAAGAAGGGCCGGGGAGTTGTTATTCGGTGGCTACAGAGTTTCAGTTTTGCAGGCTGGATAACCTCCAGAAATCGGTAGCATACATGAGCACAAGTAACTACTGAGCTATACACTTAAAATGGGTAAGATGGTAAGTTTTATACTATGTGTTTTTACCACTTTTAAAGACACACACATTGCAATAACACTATAAACCCATCAGAATTACTGAAATGAACAAGATAGGCAATACCAGGTATTGGAAAGGATATGGAGCAGCTGGATCCCACACATTGCTGGTAGGAGTGTAGACTGGGCAACCGCTTTGGAAAACTGTCAGTGTCTAGCAGAATAGATGCATGCCTGCCGTATGGCCCCGCATTTCACCCCCGAGTCTCTCAGCGCAGGTGTCCATCAAGGGGCATGAACAGAAATGCTCACAGGAGCTTGCTAGTAATAGCCACAAACTGGAAACAACCCAAATCTCCACCAAAAGAAGAAAGGAGAAAATATTGGGACAGAGTCATACAGTGGAATTTGACACCCAATGGAATATGGCTATAAAATAGAACAAACTCCTCACTGTTACAGACAGCAACATGGAGGAGTCCCACATACACAATGTTGAGCAGATGAAGCCAAACACAAAAGAATACAGACCACGGCTTCATTTATATGAGGTTGAAGGACTGACAAAACTAATCTATGGTGATAGGGTTACTTTTGGGGTGTATTGTCTAGAAGGTTATTGACTAGAAGGGGTTATAAGAGAGTCTTCTGGTAGGCTGGAACTATCCTGATCTAGGTGGTGATTATACACACGTGCACATATGCAAAGTTACACTGACCCACACAATTAATATTAGTGCCCTTTGCTGTGTTTATATTATACATGAAGAAAAAAGGTACAGAAAAGGAAAATAGTGAAATAGCCTCATTCATGGAAGCAAAATTTAATTTTACCATATTTCTATATTCAGTGGCTATAAAATAGAACCACCATTTGGAAGTCTTTTTCTTTTTCTTTTCTTTTCTTCTGACAGGACAAGCTCATCAGAACCTGCAAACCAGAGCAGGATGCAAAGACAAAACGAGCATCACCTAGCCTGCTGCTCCATTATACAGAGGAAATAAACTGAGACCCGAAGGGGTGGAAGAGGTGCGGGCCAAAGTTCCACAGTGAGCTAGTGGTGGAGACTGGCCTAGAACTCAGATCTCAGACACACCCCATGACACTCCTGGATAACTATTTGCAGGAAAGGGCTGCATGTGAGCGGGTCACCTGTCCCATACTGGAAGAGGAGGAAGATGTCAGGTCCCAGGCCAGGAACGCAGGGTAACTCCAGAAGACCAGCTTGGAGTCAAGAAGGCTGGAACTCCAACTATCTGTGGCAGTTTCATGGCATTTAAGTAAGTTGGAGCCTCTGTTTGGGTCTCAGAAATAAAGAGAAGAGCCTGAGGTTTCAACATAACACTTAAAAAACCCCAAGGGCCAAAAAAACCACAAAGGGGACCTGAGGGCTGGGATGGAAAGTGAAACTTCAGAGCTCTCCTTTGACCTTGGCCAAGGTCGTTCCTTCTGGACTCACTCCTCTGTTCATTCAGTGGGGAGTAGTCCCATTTAAGGCCCAGGGAACAGAAGGAAGGAACTGGTTGAAGGGCAGTTCTTAGCCCGGTGCTGTCCCCCAGGCAGGGCAGAGCCCCAGCAAGGAGGGGCAGCGAGCAGCAGGAGGAAGAGGGGGAGCTTCCCAGTTGCCGCATCAAACAGGAGATGGGCTGCAATAGGGCGAGGAACTCGGCGGGGAGGGTGGTCATGAAGACGGATGAGGGTCCCGTGCTCTCCTCGTCCTGGTACTGAGGGATCGGTCACCTCCCGCGGAGGGTGTGTGCGCTCCTCCCCTCCTCAGACTGCTCTGGCCTCGCCCCTCCCTCTCACATTTCCAACTCCCAAGGACAACGTGTCCTGGCTTCAGAAGCTAGGGCTTCTATCCATCCCCGAGACTCTGCTTTCTCTCCTACCTCTTTTGTCTGTTTATGCATTAGACGGTTGTATGGGAAGCTTTTTTGAGATCAGCTTCTGTCTTCTCTCTCTCTCTTGCTCCCCCTTTCTATCCCCCACCCCCAATACACACGCGCGCACACACACTCTCTGCCGGCTATCTCGGCGCCTTCCCTCCGTGGCCTTTCAGAAGCGCCGAAGGCCCATTACTGGAACCGCCACTCGGTGATCCCACGACACGCCGAGGAGGGGGCAGGTGAGATTTGCGGAAGCCCCGCCCGAGACGTGGAGGAAGGTGGCTCTGGCGCCAATCCGCCGCTGGGGCCCTGTCCTCGACCCCCACCCCCACACACACCTCCCCTTCACTGGCGCCAGGGGGACCTAGGACACAAGAGCCCTTTCGCGCCCCCAGTGCCGTCTGCGCTGCTGCCCCAGACTCAGATACTGCGCTCAGAGGCCTCACAGGGGTTGGGGCTGGGAGCGGCGACCTGGAGCCACCTAGCCCCTAGCCCCCAGCGCCATCTCTTCGGTCCCTAGGCTCTGTCGCGCCCAAAGCCCCGACTTCCCGCAGCCCATGAAGACGCGCAGAGGACCGCGCGGTTTGCAGAGGTAGGTGAGACACTCCCCGCCTTTTCTCTCGCCGCTGGGGACCGCGATCACGTAGATCAGAACGCCGCGTGAAAGACCCCTCTGGGACCGAGCAATCCCTGGCCGCGCATTGAGGACTTATGGCGGCGGCGGGCGTGAGATATCCAGGACCACCAGTTAACCTTGAGCTCCAGACAGGCCGATCCAACCTCCGCGGTGGGGCCTGGGGCGCCCCGGCAACGCCACCGCCTCTCTTCCCTGCTCGCTCCTACCCGACTCTTCCTCCCCAAACAAGGGTATGTGAGGCGGCAGAGGGTCGCCCCCCTTTTCTCCCCCACACCTAGGGCTCCCCAGAGCCGGGTGCTGAATGCTCGTGCAGCCTCAGGCCCTCAGCTCAGTCTCCACTCCCAACCCAAGCGAATTCAAGCGAATGTAGCCCTAGAGACAGAGGTTGGCTGCCCTGAGCAGCCTCGTGGGTGGGGGTCGCTTAGAAAGTATTAACAGTTATTCTTTCTCCATGGAAATTAGAAACTGATCTGGAACTCTGGATCCAGATGGGAGCCCCAGGCCCCCAAGTCGCAGAATCCTCCATCTCTCTAGCAACCGCCCCGGAAAGGGATGGGGGAGAATGCTTATAGGAATCTCTTGCTTTCAACCACCTTTCTCACTGAGGCGAGGGGACCCAGTTTCCTTGCCTTCTGGACTGTGCTGGGCTCTCGGGCAGTCTCGTTCCTGGAAAAGTGGTGTCTGAATCTGAGGGATGCTGGTACCGCCATCTTGCTTGAAACTCCCACTCACAAAAATTGTGCGTGTGCTTTTTTTGGTAGGGGGTCCTGTTGTTTGTGGGAGGGGCAAAAATAGGGAGAGGATCTCAGTCTGCAAGGGCTGGGTCAGTATAAAAATGAATCACTTTTGAAAAGGCATATAGAGAGAAACAGGCATAATGGGACTGCATGGTGGGTATTGTGGGGTCTCTTAGAAACTAGTAATCCCCAAGAGTCTGTGAGGAATCCTGTACCAGGGCAGCTGTACCTCCCAGGATATTAAGCACTGTGTAAAGACTGAGGATTTGCACAAACATGGGAAGGATTCATGAAATTATGTGCTCCCAATTGTGCTCAGGTGGGAAACTCATGTCTTTACCCATACACCCCTCTTTCCAAAGTAGAACAGTGCACGATGTATTTCCCATATTCCACAAATGTGACATGTGGAAACATACAGCCTTGGAGGGCTGGGCTAGGCTGAGAGGCCATTAGATTCCACAATCCTCCCTCATCCCAAGTTCCAGTGGTATCATCTTCTCTAAAAGGAACTAAGAATGTGGGGCTTTGGTGCTTTTCAAAATAGGAAGAAGAAAAATTTCCTGTACTTATTCAGGTGGCCAGATGTGAAGGGAGTCTGCAGTCTGGCCAGCAGTCCTGCACTCACAGAGAAACAAATCCCCAGGCTGAAGGCTCTGGGGCAAGTCCTGCCTACTGAGCCTTGGGTGAGGGCAGGCTTGGCCCTGACCTGGGCTCCACAGGGGATCAGGCAACTGGAGGTCCAGGTCCCACTCCTGTCTGGATGCCCCGTGGGCCCCAGAGCCTATCTATTTTGGGCCTCAAATCAGGAATAGCTGAAAGAAAAATCAATCCTGAAAATATCCAGATTTACAATCTGCTTAGACACCAAAGCCGCGCTGAGAGCAGGGGTGGAAATCTGTCTCCTTGAATGCAACTCTCCACTCTCCTATTTGGCCATCCGTGGATGGGGCCGGCTTGAGGTTCAGATCTGGCGTCCACAGCTCAGTGTCTAGGGAGCTAGATTGTAGGGTTTGGGATCTCTCTCCTCCTTTCCCCATGGCTCCCCTTGCTTGCTTCCCCTTTTAGAGCGTCTCAAAAGAGCATCTCCAGACCGGGGCTTTTTATAGAGCCACGAAACCCCACAATTTCAGAGGATTCCAGACCCCTTGGACATCAGGTTAAGAACTTCTATTTGGATTGATCGGAAGAGTTTGTGTCTGGAAAAGGCTGGGACCAAACAGGAGTGTTCGTGTAGATCTCCACTTTCTGCCCTTTTGCAAAAGATCCAGCTCTGTCTGCGAAGACACCCAGTGGACGTGTTCCTGCCCGCCCTTCAACTGTCTGGAAAGCAAAGGGCAAAGACACTGGGGCCTGAAAGTCCGTCACAAATGTCAATCCTCTCCCTCAGGAAGGTGCCTGAGTGTGCACCTCACTCACCCACTTTCCACCCTTACCCTATCCCCTTCCTCTCTCTCCTCAGCTCCAGTTACAGGAATAACAAACAGCCTTTGCCTCCAAGGGGCCATTAGGGCCCAAGCCCCCCCCCCCCATCGCCCATCTCGGGGTGGCTGTGTCGCCACTGTCTGGGCCCTCCCTCTTGAAGTACTCCAGGGCTAGTTTTCAAGGCTGAATCTCGGCTGGAGTGGAGGTGAGAGCTTGGTCCGGAATAAACCGGATACTAATTAATAACAATGAGAAAAACAACCATGAACTCCCGAGCCTCCACCATCCAGAGAAGGTCCTCCTTAAACTATGGTAGAGGCCAATGCCATGGCCCAGACTATTGGACTGATGGGAATGCCCCAAACTCTTTCATGGAGAGAGAAGTCAGTGTCTGGAGACCTCATCCTTTTACACACAAAAAAGAGAGAGAGGATCCCAATTTCCACTTGGTGAACTTCTTACCTCTTCCTCAGTCCGTTCCTCCTTGGCCCCAGGGACGTCTCCAGAACTGGGTGGGCCACTGGGAATGGGGCTACTTCTGGGGGCTGAGAGGTCTCTGCTTTACGGCTCCCATCGCGGCTCCAGGGAAAGACCGCGTCACTGCTGTGGGTCCAGGTCGCCTGGGGATGAGGGTGGTGAGGGATTTGAGACCTCTGCGTCCTTCGGTCCGGCCCCCAACTCTGGCTGTGCTTCGCAAAGTGCAGCCGTCCCCAAGTCCTGTCTAGGGTTCCCTTGCGCTGGGCCAGCGCGTAGTCCCCGACGGCACGCACCTCCAAATGCCCCGCTGGAGATCAGCACCTTTGCCTCCCGGCTGGCTGCAGAGTGAAGATCTCTGTGGTTGTCGCTGGCCTGCTCCAAGACTGCTCCCCGCTGCGACAAGAGGACGGGAAGGTCCCCTAGCAGGGAGGCGGTTGAGCCGCCAAAGCCTCAGGGTTGGCTTCTGGGGGACGGTCTGGCAACTCGGGACTCCGCATGCCTCCAGTCCCATGCGCCTGCAGCCCCGCCGCACGGTGGACCCTGGGAGCCTGGGAGGGCCTAGCTGCAAGCTCTCGCTCTTCGGAGGCAGGAGCCTGGCAGAGGGATTAGAAAGGTTTCCAAATCCGGCGGAAGCGTCGGGAAGCGGCAACTGAGAGGTGAAGGGAGATCGCAATTAACACGGGTGTCCCCTCCCACGTCGCAATGCCAAGGGCCTGTACTCGAAAGCTCTGTCGTCCTAACGAAGGAGATGGGCTGGACTGGGGGCCTCTGTCCAGCCACCAGCGTGGGGACCGCTGACCCAGCGCCTAGCCCCAAGCGGGACCTCCGCGGCGCACAGGGACCGAAGAGGCTGGGCGGGGCGCCCTTGCCGAGGGAGCAGCTTCTTCCCGGTGCCTGGCTCCGAGGGAGAGTAGGTCCTAGTCCCTGGGCCTTAGCCGCCGCCGGCGCCAGCGCCAATTGCCCCCATTTCCCAGCTCCGGATCCTCCTCCCGAAGCGCCTTCCTTACCGCAATTAACGATCCAGCCAAATCCAGACAGGCCCGGGCGGAGGGGCACATCCATCCTCTCATCCCGGCTAATTAATCAGAGAGCCTTAAGGAGATCGAGGAGCTGTAAATGGGAGGTTTAGTAGAACGAGGGGGCGCTGACGAGGCCATTAACCTCCCGGTAAAGACGAGAAGCGGAGACGCGCCCGGCCACGTCGGCGGCCCCTGTGGGCCCTTCCTTCTCAGCACGCGGGTTTTGGCGCTCGGGCTCCCTCCTCCCGTCGGGTTGTTCTGCTTCGCTCTTTGTCATTCTCCTTCTCTGGCCGCATTCCAGGAGCTCTTTCTTTGTGTCTGCTTCTGTCTACCTGCGGTCTCTGCGCCCTTTTCCGTGCCCAGCCCAAACCAAGAGAACTTTAACTAAGGTCACCGCGAGAGGCCTCGGCTGGCGGTCTGGCTCCCGGTGTCAGCAGGGGTGCTGCAGGGTTGGCTGGAGCCGAGGGAGCTAGAGACCCGGGGAAATATACCCCTGCTCCAAACCCCAAGAGTGAGGGCATTTGCAGGGAAGAATGGACCCTGAAACTTTGGGCTCTCTTTCGGTGCGGACCTGCTCAGTGCAAACTGGCAAGTGGCAGGGGTGATCCAGGTCCCTGTGGAGAAAACTCTGTATCATGTTGATTACAGACCCAGAGACCCTGTGCTCTCCTGTCCACACAGGGTGCACAAGGTAGGGCATTTTGGGCCTCCTTGTCTCAGTCCCGGAGTCCTCAGCAACGGTGAGCAGGTGCCCATTGTTCCTGAGAAGGCTGGGTGACAGTATCCATCCAACTTTGTGACATACACAATTAGTTCTTTGAATTTATCTTGTGGGACATCCAAGTCTATTTCATTGCCTCCCTCTGCATCACATTTGTGATGTCTGTACGTGAATGTTGGGTGAAAGGTTCTTAACATTTTGGGGGTCACTCATAGATACTTTAAATCTGAAGAAAGATACTGAGTTCTATTTCCCCAGCGGGAAAATTCACTTACGTAGTACTCACCAAATCCCACAACTTCAGAGGGTTTCAGACCCCCTGAACCCCAGGTTAAGAATTCCTGTTTGATCAAAGAAGCTGGTGTCTGGAAAACGCAGAGACCAGATATGGTCCGTGAAAGTAGGTCTTCCCTCCTCCCCTGTCTGGTGGCTGCTATCTTGGTGTTCGCCAGGTCAACCTTGACCTTTAAAAACAGCTATGCCACAGTACCCCTCCCCACACCACTACTAGCAGGATCTGGCTTCCTTGGGCAGCCTTCCGGGGAGTAAAAACCGTCCTGGAACTCCTGGGAAGGAAAGGCTCTCCAGTGACTACCCCATAGATAATCCTGTCTGTGAGTCAGACAAGTGGAGACCAGGCAGTAGAATGTTCTTTTGTGTTCCTTGTTAATCTACCTATTCAATTTCCTCAGATACTTCAAATCTTCATGCACTAAGGGCTTAGCCAATGTTAGAGGCTGGGGGGATACCAAACTCTGGGCTGAGAGGGGAAGAATTTGTTCCTAAACATTTTTGTAACTTGTTCATAGGCGCCAAACCACAGGTAGCCCCTAACAAGCCAGGATGAAGGGGTGGAGTGAGGGAGGGGAAGGTTAGCAATCTCCTGCTTTTGCCCAGCCTCACGTGTTGCAGCTTATTTAGATATAGCTCTTCCTCCCCAGCCAGTAAAAGCTTCCTGGCTTTCTCCCCACAGCCCTGTGAACTGACCGAGCTAGATCTTCCAGAACAAAATTGGGGTTTCTTTGGAGTCTGTGACATGAGCAGACTTCCTTCTTTTAGGACTATATTCAGACACATTAAGGGAACTAGAAATTATCTGGCTTATTGTACCCTCCCCCTACACAGAGACACACACACTCTCCAAACTGAACCCCTCCCTTCTGGTCCTCAACTGCCTGCACATCTCAAGTAAATGTGGCTTGGGGTAGGAAAGACCCCCGCCCAATTCTAGCTGCCCCTCTCCGAGCTGGCAGGACCACCATCTACCAGCCCAGTAGTTCTGGGCTGTAACAAGAAGCCAACAGTTGGCTAATAGTATTCAGAACCGTGCCCAAAAAGAAAAAGAAAAAAAAAATTTTTCTGTTTGGGAAAATTAAACTGAATAATTCTAGCTGTGAACACCTGACCTAAATGCTTTTAATCAGAGCAGAAGAAATATATGCCTGTGTGTTCCTTACTTTACTAATTAAAGAAAGCCAATTGGTATTCTTAGGAACTTCTGACTGAGGGTCAGAAGCCTCTAGTCAATTGTTTGCCCCTCCCCCCACAAGGCCATCCCCACCGTGGAGTTGGCCTCTTTCTGACAGACAGTGGAAGGGAGGGGTGCTCTCAGACCCTCTGCACCAGGACTTTGGCCCTGAAAAGGCAATGCTGTCATTGGCTAGAAGTTCTTGCCCAGCAGGGTCCTCCCCCTCCCAGGGTCCCTGGACTCCTTTCTGGGAGCAGAGACCTTTAGCTGGCTGCAATTCAGCACTCTGACAGCTGGTGGGGTTCCACTGGAGCCCTGGAGCTTGGCCCAGTGCTGGGCACACAGTAGGCATTTGGGAAAAGTTTGTTGAATGTGGAATGAAAGTTTCCACCAGGCAAAGGTCAGAAACTTGTTTGTGGAGTCTCTGAGGCTGATGCATGGTGAGCTCCAAGGCCTCCTGGCTACCCAGGAAATGAGCAAGATCTCAGATGTTGTTTTAATCCCAGCTTCCTGGGCCCCCTATTGCTTTCTTACTCATTCTCTAAGGCAGAATCTTGCTACTCTGGCAAAGGGAAGGGCTCATTGAGAATTGTGAAGAGACTATGTTGCTACCCCCCAGACCTTTTTCCTACCAGATCCAGATATTTCAGGCTAAAGAGAGTTTGAGAAATGAGCCAGATAATTGCCCCAATTCTGTGTTCCTCATGGAAGAGGGAGTTACACAGGCCATGGGGTTCAAGTGGCCTCACTTTTATGGACATTGCCCTCAAAGTCAAAAGAATTCATTATACATATATAGGCTCAGAGGCACACCCTCCAACATAGACTGGCTCTCTGAGAACAAAGCAAGCTTCTTCCTCTTCCTCCTTTGCCTCCTCCTGCACCTCTTTCCCCCTCTTCTTCCTTCTTATTAATAGTTACTATTTACTAAATGCTCCATGTTCACCTGGCATTGTGCTAAACCCTAGCTACATTGTACATTAATTAATCTTTACAAGGACCCTAGGAGTTGCGATATCCAGATTTTGCAGATGCAGAGCCTGTGTGTGTGTGTGTGTGTGTGTGTGTGTGTGTATAAGAATGTTGACGTGGTACTGGCAGATCTGAATACTCAAGAGGTACAACAGGGATGGGAATAAAATTGACAATGAAAAGCTCAAAGTTTTTGAAATATGGAATGTTTTAATAGAACACAGATAATTTCCCCTGCCCTAAAGTAAACAAAGAAGTGGTGCAATTAACTGGCTAATTCCAAGCCCCAAATGCTTTCCCTTGAAATGGGCGGATAATGAGGCTGACAGTATGTTTGCACTTGAATTCGCCTGATGTTGCTCCACTCCGCGCCCCCCTCCCCAACTTTTGTGAATCCACTGGGCAATCACACACACATAGAGGCACACATTCTCATACACAGGAATGCTGACACACACAGACCTGATTTTATCCTGCCTCCAGAGTCTTTTATGACTCAGCCCTGGGAATAATACGCCGGAGGTGGTGTAGGGCGCAGGTGCTCCAGATGTACACTCTCCGTAATTAGGCACCTGGGAGGGCCCCTGCCTGGCTAGGAAAGGCTCTTCTCCTGGGCCCCAGGCCTGGGCAGGCACTGCACCCTAGTCTACCATGGTAGGCAAGTGCCTTTGCTGCTCCAGGCCCCAGTGGTCTTCTAGCCCTTTTCTTCCCTTGCTTCCCTGTGGGGTGTTGTCAGGGACCACTGTCCTGAGAATAACTTTGGAGAAACTTCTTGAAGAGGGTTGTGAAGTATAAAAGGTATCTCTGCCTCAGGGGAAGGGAAACAGGGAAACCAGTTCCTCCTACACCATGCTTCTCAGACCCTGGATGTCTCTGAGCTCAGACTCAGGGGGGCCTTGGTACAGAATAAGGTTTCTTTTTCCTTACCCTACCCTATAACTCATAGGCTCCATTGGAACCAAGGGAGTTACCTGCCCTAAATGACCTTCTCTTTCTGGTTTATGGGCCAGTCATATAGTCGACTCCTTCTCTTAGTCATCAAGAGCCTCTTTTATAAAATATTCAAACCTCACAACATCCAATCTTATGGGTCGTTTTTCATTGGGCCTTTGAGGGTCTGAGGCACTTGTGCACCGTCACACACAGCTAGGAAGCTTATACACGTTGAGCTGGCCATGTCCTGGAAGGGAGTGGGCCGGACTTATCTCGCATCCCAATCCTAGCTGAGCTGCTCCTCTGTGAGCCTCCAGCTCCTTTATGTGCTCTTCCAAATCTCAGACCCAGAAACCCCTAAACTTCCAACACAGACAATCCACAACGGCCGCCTTTCTGGAAGTGAATTTTTATTACAAGAAAGACATTGTTGCTAAGATCGTCGTAATTTGGGGGTAGGAACATTCCGTTTAAGTAGAGGACACATCCTCTGGTCCTGCTTCACCGTTTTTAATAGCTGCTCTGATTCTGGCTAACCACTTCACTTCTTCGGGCCTCAGTGTCTTCTTTTGCATGTGAGGAGTGGGGGTTGAGTATTCTGGCGCTGCCCTTGAATTGGCTGCCGGAGATTTGGGCTGTGGAAGGCTCCCTGGAGTCGGGGTGGGGTTAGGGGATGGGGAGCGGATGGAGCATGAGTAGCTGTTGATTCCTTTCCCAGCCCTCACTCATTTAATCATGTTTCTTTCACTTGGCAGAGGGCGCCAAAGGCGACGCGCCGGCGGCCAGCCCCAGGCCAAGCCCAGTGCGTCTGCAGGAACCGGCCCCTTCACCCCTGCGTGGGACACGGAGCTGCGCGAAGATCTTTCTGGTTCAGCGCAGACTCAACACCATGGCGCCGCCTAGAGGTCAGCCGCGGCCGCAGCCTCACCCGCCAGCGACCAGAGCTGGAGCCCCAAGCTGTGGCCAGAAATTGGGGGTGGGGTGGGGTGGGGTGGGGTGGGGTGGGGAATCCAGCCCAGGTCTCAGGGACGTGGCTGCCGGCACCTCTGACTTCTCTGAGACCCCCCGCCCCTGCCAACGAACCCTAAGGAGGGACCAGGAAGGCCTAGAGATATTTATTCTTGTGACTCTTCCTAAATGAAAAGTAGGGATAATTTCCGTTTCTCTGAGGATCTTGTGTCCTGCAGTCTATGTCTATACTGCTTTCTCTCGCTATCCAAATTGTCCAGCCCCCTCCAATTATGCTAAAACTCCGCTTTATCTTCACTGACGAAAGGGAGCAGGGAAAAGTTGCCCCTAAATCTTACACCATAGTTGTCCACATTTTCAACTCTGAATAATGTGGAGATCGATATGCTTTTGGAAAAGTATTCGGAAAACTTTCGAGGGTGAAAAGAAGCATTGCCTAAGTCGTCTTGACTCACTGAGTGGCCATCAGCTGAACCAGTGTGTGTGTGACATGTGGGACGATGCTTGTTGGCACTAGCGCCCCTGCTGGTGGGTGTCTGTGCTGATCGTTTGAAAGTTCACTCCTTTGGGGCCAGGCGATTTGGGAATGAGAAAGCTGCCTGAGGTCTCTGAGAATGGGTTTGAGGTGTTGTTCGGCCCCGTGCAGAGGGTTTTCTTTTGAAAACCGGGATCCATGGCCTGGGTTCTAGGAATAGGGGGTAGGAGAAAGCAGCAAAGTCCCTGAAAAGTGCAGGCAAAACTTGTGTGTGCACGGGTGTGTTATTCTAAGCCTGTGGCCTCTTCAGATTTTCTAGAGTCTAAGACTAAAATAGTTCAATCCCGTTTCCTGGGCCCAGGGAGCCAGAATCCCAGTTCAAGGAGCTGGTTGCTGACCTGCCCCCACTGCAGCCCCCAGCGTGGGGCAGGGGCTGGGTAATAATCTTGAACGGTGTGGAGACTGCTGGCCCCTCAGTTCTGCCCTCCACACTTCACTCACCGCTCTCAGAGGCAACTCCTGATCAGAGAGTGACTTCTAGTGGCTGCCATCACAGTATTTTTAATAAAAATATAGCACGATACAGTGCGAAATGAGGGAGTCTGGGCAAGTAATGAGGAGGAAAGCTGGAGGGGCCTCTCAATGCACACCCTGGCATATGGATGTTAGGATGAAAACAAGCTACTTCTTGTTCTCCAGCTGTTAAAGAGTCCCCTCTCTTCCTCCTTCTTCATACAAGGAAGGGGCCAGGGGGCACCCTCACCACCTGCAGCAGAATGAGACTGCCTGCATCAGAGTCAGCCTTTCAGAAAATTCAGGAACTATAGACCATAGCCTAGTATTTTCTCTGCTTATTCCACTTTTTACCCATTTAAAAAGAAATCCCCAGCCGTGCTTTGGCACCATTTCTTGGAAGGAGGGGGCGTGGAGGGCCGCACCTGTGTGTCTGTGGCAGGAAGGTGCCCTCGGGGCACCAAACTCCCCCCACCCCAGTCTGCAGCTGGGCCCCAATGTTATACCCAAGCCTGGCCAGGGCCTGAGCTCATCTTAGCCCTCCAGTGCCTCTAAGACCTGGCCCTTTGGCATGTTGTTGGTGAATAACTGTGAGATGTGATCCAATTCCTTTGCTCTCCCACCCAGAAGGGCACCTAACCAGGCCCCTCCAGCAGACAAAGTGAGCAGGAAATTAATAATTTCACTCCCAGTTAGCTGGAACCCAAGGCACAAAGGGGCTTTTCCTAGTTTTGGTTCACGATGGCCTAATAGCGATTCCAAATGCGGAGTCCACCAAGTTTTATAAAAACCCAACGGTCCAGAGCGGGAAGGAACTACGTTCGGAGAGGGTCGTGAAGGTCCAGGTAGTGGTTGTTCCTGTTTGATCTGGAGGCTTTTGAGGAGCCAGCGGCGGAGCTCGGCAGAGGCTAATTTGGACAGTACTCGGCGGGGGCCGTCCCTTCCACTTGCCCGAAGACAGCCCCTCGGTTTCTCCTCTGGAAGCCCCTGCCCGCTCGGGCCTTCTGACCCCCTCTCCCCTTCTCTCAAGTACCTGGCAGTAAACGGGCGGGGCCAGGCAAAGGTCTGGCTGCTGGAGATGAAAAGAGAAAAAGAAAACAGCAAAACCCGCTTTCAGCGGACAGATGCAAAGAACGGAGGTCCAGGGTGTGGTTGGCAGAGCCAGGGTTGTAGCCTAGCAAGGCCGGGGTGCCCAACTGCTTTGGCGAAGATGGGGAGTCTCGTCCGCGCTGGTGAGCCGAGCCAGTGATGCGCGCGGGGCTCGGGGACTGTGGTTCAGGCGGTGGCGTCCAGGCCGGGCCGCGTGGCCGCCCAGGTCACCGCGCCGGCCAGGGCAGCGCGGCGGCTCCTCGGAGAGAAGGGCCCGCCTGGCAGCGGGGACGCCCGCAGCAAAGCCGGGGGCCAGGGGCCGGGGCTGCTTCTCTCCACGCAGACCAGGTCTGCTGCCGGAAAAAAAAAAAAAAAAAAGGAAAAGGGGGGTGGGCCGAGGCGGGGGCTTTTGCGGCTCGTAAATTTGTTGCCCCTGCCTTTTAACCCGCCCCCCGGCCGTCTTTCTTTTCAGGACTCGAGGGGATGTAAACCGTTTGAAGTTCATCAACACGGTGAAGTTTTATTGTATTTCCGGTCCCCAAGATTTATACCCGGGAGGGGGAGCGGGCGGCCAGGCAGACTTCTTCGCTCCCTAGGACTTCCCCGCCGGACACGTGGCCACTCGGACACTCGCCTCTGGGGCGAGGGCGGGAGGGAGCTGGGCCGCACGGGACGCGAACGCTCGCACCTGGCGCGCCGTCCGACGGCCGCCTCCAGCCAGCGCCGCAGCGGCCTGCAGGTAAGTCCCCGCCGACCGCGCGCGGGAGTCTGTGCGTGCGCACCTGTGCGGCTCGGGCGTCTGGAGGGGTCGAGGTGGCAGGAGAGGGCTTCGGCGCGGGGCCTGGAAGAGAAGGCCCCAGGCGGACGGTCAGGAGGACAGAAGCACATTTTGTTCTCTGCGTTTCCATCTGAGTCCTCGGCCTCCCGGTTTCATTTGTGAATTCGGAATAGATGGTCTTACCTGGGACGGCTCCGTCTCTGCGGAGCCAGGACCCGCGGACATTTCCGGCTGGGTGACTTCACAGCAACTGTTCATTGCAGCCCGCTCTCCCTTCCAGCCACGTTCTTCTGTGTGCTCCCTAGTCGTCCTGCTCCTTTCTCACACTCAGTTCTTCCCTCTGTCTCTCCCACGGTCATTTTCTCAGGACTCCTCTTCACCATCCTGTCTAGATCCCCGCCTTAAAGCCGGGGTTTGATGTAGGGCTTGAAGATTCGGCCTCTCGGAGCTACCCTGGGTGACCCTGGAACATAATAAGCACTAGCCAGATGGTGAACATAGCTGCTCCTTGATAAGTCTGAAGTTGAGACACCTTTTTATCTGTGAAGACCTCCAGCTGCATAAACAGAGGCTGAGAGGCAATGACCGAGCAGGTGTGTCCACCCAGGAGGCCCTGTCCAGGTCTGGGGCTGGGGCTGGGGCTGGGCTACGAGCCCTGCTGGCCAGGCCTCCCGAAAGGGAACAGAAGTTCCTGGAATCTGAGCTGCCAGGACCAGCTCCCAAAATGGTTTTGCCTAAAGTCCTGCCTCCAGTTCTTTGGGTGTGTTTACTAGCAACTTGGTTCTGTTAGGGAAGAGGGAGAGGGCAATGAGCACAGTTAGCCGTCCAGTCCAGCCCTTCTGGCCCACAAAATGGCTGCAGGGGCCTGCCGCCCCCCCCCCCCCGCCCCCCGTGAGCCTTTGACCCAGAGCATGAACTGGAACTGCTGAGTGAATTAGGTAGTTTCATGTTGTTGGGCCTGGATTTCTGAACACAACGACATTAAACCACCCGACTCACGGCAGTTACTGCTCCTCGCTTAGCTGGAGGAGTGGGGTGTGGGGAGCAAAGCAGAGTCTGGACTAGCAAATGGTGCAGAGGGCTGAGGCCCCTTGACCAGGAGCAGCCAGTGTGTTCGCCACAGAGGAGCCCTGGGAAGTTCTAGGGTGACTCCCCACTTGTGGTTTGGTGTTTTTTTTTTTTTTTTTTAATTGTGTGTGGGGAGAGAAGGGCACCGAAAGGCACCTTGCTGGGCTGTTCTGCAGAGCCCAAGGATGATAGTTGGGGCTTCAAGCGTCCTTCCTTGGGATCTGGGGCTCATTTCTGCATTCAGACTTTCCAGTGAAAGTCTCCTCAACTTGGCAAATGCTTGATTTCAAGAGACACAGGGAGTCCTTGAGGTCTTTGTAACCCTTTGGGGCAAAGGGCTCCACTTTAACAGGAAGCTTTAGGTCCTTGAAGAGGGCTCAGTATGGCCCATTCCGAAAGAGAAACATCAGGATCCTTTGCAGTTTCAGCCTCTAGGCCTCCAGGGTCCCTCCTAGGGCCCCCTAGTGGGACAGAGGTGGGTTTTTAAAAGTCCTTTTCCAAATCCCACAGTTGGCTCCTTCCCCACCTAGAGGCCAAGGTATCCCCACAGACCCTGAGTCTGGGCTGCAGGTTTATGTAGGTGTTGAAGGCAAGCCCCTGGGAGAGGGGCCTGGCTTGTAGGCTAGTGGGGAGCCCAGGCTGTCGGGTAGTTCATCCAGACTGACAGAGTGACAGGAGATGAAGAAGGGGGGTGGGGTAGGGGCAAAGCTGTGATACCCTCTTTGACCCCAGCCCTCTCCAGGCTCCTGGCCCTCTGCCCAGGAAAGGAATAACTACAAGTGCTGGCGGAAGGCGTGGGATGGTCCAAAGCATAAGCTAACTTTTGTTCCCAAATTCCCCCCCACCCCCCACCCCTGCTTGAGACAGAAGAAATGTGGAAAGGGGCCCAACCGGATGGGGCTCCGGCGCCAGGCTGACTTGGAGGGTAAAGGAGGGGGTCTTTGAACAAGGGGCCTCTGCTAGGATGGAGGGGCCCCTTGGGAGACCCACTCCCAACCCAAGGGAAATGCAACCTTTAACCCACTGTCCTGGTGAGCAAAGGCCCACAGCACTGTCTCTTGATATTTTCTTGCCCTCCCGTCTGGGTGAAGATAGCCTGGAGCGTCCTGCTGCCTTACCTTGCTTCTCCCTGGGCCTCTCGCAAACCTGCCCAGCCACTCGGAGCCTCACTGTCTTCCATCCCTTGCGTTCCTTGGCCACCCCCTCCCAGGAACAGTGCTGTAAAAAGAAAAAAAAAGGGGGGGTGTTAGAGAGAAAGGAGGAAATAAAGTCTTTGGAAAGCAGAGAGTTTTACAACAGCCACAGGTTTTATGGAAGCAATTCCGTAATAACCTTCTACCTGCTCAACTCCTTTCCGCCTGGCCTGCCGCCCACCCCGTTTGGCCTGCTGGATGCTCCCTCCCAAGGAGTCAGCCACCCCCACCACCTTCCAGATCCCTGATGGCTGAGAGTTGGTAAGAAGAGATTCCAGAGATCTGCTTGGGCCGCTGACCTCTCAGTCCTTCCTTTCATCTCGGACATTTTGGAAGGGATGTTGAGCAGCAGATTTCGTTACTTTACAATTAAAATCCCCATTTGCAGGGTGTGGAAACACTGAGGTTTGAATTCATGTGTGCAGATTCGATGGGATTCATTTTGGAGGTGGTTTTGTATAAGGGGTGACTGTTCTGGGGACCTCAGTTTCTTCTCCCAGGGAGCAACTGTCCCATCTCCTTTCCCAGAGTGGGTCTGGGCTCTGATCCTGGGTCAGAAGAACTATCTTGGGGTGCTTGGGGACATAGACTGGGGGACTTCTCTAATTTCGTTGTCCACAGCAGTGCTTTTGCGTGACCTCCACAGTTACCCGAGGGAGGGCTTTCACATTAAACTCATCTTTGCCTGCTGGTCAGATTCACACTATGTGGAACACACTCATGCACAAGTCATGGTTCCTCCGTCTGGTGCCCACCACCACCCTGAAGCAAGGATCACACAACGCACACTGTCCCTGCAGCTTTAGGTAAGATACGCAGCAAAGGATTTTTGACGGGACAAAACATGTCACAAAATTTCATGACCTCCCTTGAAACAATCTGAGGCATTTCCTTCACCTTCCAGATAAATATTTTAGAAAGAAGCTGTAAAAGAATTCAAATTTCAAGTCACACGCGTTTGTTTGAGAATGCAATATGTACATCTCGCTTCAGTATTAAGCCAACAGGCGGATTTTTCAAGTGAAGCTTCCGAATCAGCTAATGTTTTAGAGCTGCAATTCAAACACACCAACACTCGCGCTTTTTGCCCTTTTCACAGGGGGTGTGATGGTTATACACATGTACACACACGCTTTGGGATCATAGATCTTACATGGGTAAAATTGCAAACCTACATAACTCACAAGGGTTATTCACGCATCCACTTATAAACCACTAGATTCTTCTATATGTGAGCACACCCGGAATCACGGTTGGGCAGATTTACTTATTACATATTCTATACATTAGCATAGAGCACAGCACATTTGCACACTTGGTTCACTATGGATTTGAAATCTGTATACAGGATGTCAGGGTATACACATCTATTCAAACACAACATGCATCAATTCCAGCTTAGTTTATCCACGCAAAACAAACTTTCTCTTTTCCCATTTACTGTTTTTGTTTTGTTGCTTTTTTTTCTTTTTTTCCATTTTCCCCTCTGTCTAAATTTTCTTTCTCTTACTGACAAGGACCCTTCTAAAACCCACCCCTAAATCTACGCACTCACCGGCTGGTCCTGGCCAGGGTTGGCCTCTGTGTTCCCCACCTCGGCCTCACTCCTCAGTGCTCTGGGCCCCAGTGTGGCCAGGGGCTGCAGCTTTACCCTTCCTGCTTTTCCCGGAGCTACCAGATACTGGACCCAGCTGTGTTCAGGCACGGCTCCTGTGCAGGGAATGGCAAGAGGCTTGGAGGGAAGGCAGGGTTTTCCTTGTTTCTCTTTAGGATTGGGGGTGGGGTGGGGAGCAGTTTGCTCCCTCAGACAAAGTGACCCCCACTCAAGCAACCCCTATTAAGCATCTTTAGAAACTGGGCTCCAGGGGCTACAATCCTGTTTGCCTCCCTCGGGCATGGTAGGTACCATTGTCTGAGAGAAAAGAACAAGGTTTTGACGGGGTGGGGGTTGGGGGGGTTGGTCACGGGCCCTCAACACCCAAACAAGGGACTCCTTCTCAGCCAACCATTTAATCATTTGCCTGAACCGGAGTTGAGCTCTGATTTGGAGCAACAGTGCTTTCTAGAAAAGTCTGTCTGCATGGGGCGCACTGAGTCCCCACCTGGAGGGAGATGAGCTGTGGTGCAAGACGCCAGGGCCCGCTGCTGGTTCATGCTTTTGCTTCCAGTCACCTCTCCTGAGAAGACCGAGGCCCTCAGGGCCTGTCACTTTGAAATTGTTCCCATCCTCCAGCTTCTTTGTGAGCTGAGGCTAAGCTCTGGTCTCAGAAAAGAGGTCTGGGTCCCCTCCTTATTCAGCATCCAGGAGCCACCAGGGGTTAGGGGCAACTCCTCAGATGGACAGGAACCCCCAGCCTGGACCCTGCCTGCTGGGACACCCCACCCTGGTAGGGCAGGACCCAGGGCCCAAATGCTCTTCTTGCTCTAACTTCCTCCCTGAGCTAAATGGCCCCCTGGACTGTTCTCTTGAGCGACAAATTGAGGGTGGGGAGTGGCAACCGGAGGGCTGCAATCAGAGTCCAGTGCCTGCACAGCCTGCGCCTTAAGAGCAACCCAACGCTGTGACTTTTCCATAAATTAAATCAGAAGTCCCTGCCCATAGTCCGCATGTCTTTCTGGACCCTAATTTATATATTGCACACAGCCATACACTTGGCCCGCCATGCTTCATAACACCATTATTTATGGCAGGAGAGGTCTTTTTCCTGAAGAACGTATTTATTACAGGTAAAGCCAACAGCAGACTCCATACATCTGGCAAATTGAGAACAGGTGCTTTGCCTTAAAACTGATTCATTCACACTGCGCCCAGCTTTCTCGCTGGCGAGTCCGGTAGCGCCCTCCACTTTCCCAAGCGTCCTACCGCTACTTAGAAGAATTTGCATGTTTTTTTTTTTGTCTCCACACTTGGGTCCCATGGAAAAAGCAGATCTTCCAGCTGTTCAGTTCTGGATATGCTGGGCTGTCGCCCTCGGAGAGCTGGGATGGAAAAGGGGAGGGGGGGGGGCGACTGGGCGCCTGCATTGATCTTTAAAAAATCATTTTGAAATCGCCATAATGTGAAGAAATATGGCGCTTCGCCCTCGTATTTCACACGTAATGACACGAGATGGCTTCATTTGGAAAGAAAAGCGGGTGGGAGGGTGAGCGTGTGCGAAGGTGATCCGCAGCCTTCTGCACGGGCAGAGGGGTAAATGGCCAAAAAGATAAAACATCAAATTAGAATGGCCTTGCTTTTGTCAGAATAATGGGGCTCGGGACAGCCTATTTTTTAAGGATGCAGAGTCGGAGAATGCTGAGAAAATCTGCCCCTAAACGCAACCCGAGGGGAATCGGGTCTGTCCAGGGGCCACCCTTCCTGAGCACCCACATCACAAGAAGTGACTGCACCCAGGGCAGAAACTGGAAGAGCAAAGATGAGCCAGGGAGCCAGCCAGTGGGGTTCGGGGTTGAGGGGGGTGGGGGGAATCCCAGCTCAGGGCCAGAAGAATTGATAACAACAAAACAGGGGATTTGGAAGCTCCAGTGAGAGAGTCGAGGAGGGAAGGCGGCGGTGGAGCAGGAGACTGACCCGCAGGCTCACTGTCTATGCTGGCGCCCAGCACCGGTGTTTGGAAACCTTTCCGAGCGACAGTGCCAGGTGAAAGGAGCCGGACAAGAGAGGTGAAGGGCTCCATCCTCACTGGGTGGGAGAGGAGATAACTCTGGACCCCTTCCCACACCTCTGCTCCACTGACACCTTAGGGGAAGTTCCCTGAACCCTTTGTCACGTTCAGCTCTCCCATCTGGGCCATTCTAAGGGCCTGGCCTGTTATTCAGTGGAGGAAAGAAATGGCTGTCCCCCTCACCTCCTTACTTCCCTTTGGCCAGGGCCAGAGAGAGGCCCAAGAAATTTAAAGGCGCTTTGGCTAGTTGTAGTAAACTCAGAGGCTCAACTTTTCAGGGCCTGGTGGATCCCTTTAAACTCACGCAGGTTCTAATTTTAGGACAGCTACATTTTAGGACAGGATTTTTGGACATTCACCCCCTTACCTCCCTCTCTCCTCTCAGCTACTGAGGGGTCAGGAGAAGATCCCAGACCCTTCACCCTCCTGAAACAGTCACAGGGAGCCCCCTCCAAAACAGGATAACGTCTCAAAAATCCCCAACTTCTCTCCCCCATCATTTCCAGTGGATTGCTGCTGCGCAGTTGTTTAATAAACATTTTGTGTCAAGGGGACAGAAAAGAGGAAACGAGGGCCTGCGGGGTGGAGTGGAGGTGTGTGTGGGGGGGGCGGGGGGACAGGGCCACTTCCTCTTTAATTATGCCGTGGGCCCCTCCGGCTGCTCCCAGGCTGGGGCTCTCTGCCTCTCAAGCCCGCCTGGGGAGAGGGCTCCACGGCCCGCGTCCCTCCTGAGGCAGCCCGCTGCTTTCCCTCCGCCTCTCCTCCGCCCCCGCCGCCCCACGTCGGGAACTAGCCCCCCTTCCTGCAAAAGGCGGGGGGACCGGGAGGCCGGCTGCTCGGGCTGAGGTTACGTGGCCGCCCGCGCCCTGACGTGATAGCACATTGCATCAGCATAAAACAATCCATCCTCGATATGGAATGCGGTGCGGACGGATGACAGAGAGAGCGCAGCCCCCTAGCCGGATTGATTTATGTCGGAGCTGACGCTTTATCAGGCAGTCGGAAAAACTTTGACCAATCATTTTGCAAGGAGCGCTGAGCCGGGCTGCTCCACTGTACTTTGTTGGCTGAGAAGTTGAGCAGGGGGTGGGGGTGGGAGGGTGGGGGGCTGGGGGGGTCGCGTCCGAAAGCCCTCACACCGGTCTGGGTGCCACCTCTCCCTGCCTGGGCGCCGCCGCGCGAGCGCTTCCCTTCCCCCTGCGAGCGCCCGGATAATGTCTGAGAATGTCCATTTCTGGGACGCTTAGCAGCTATTATGTCGACTCGATCATAAGTCACGAGAGTGAGGACGCGCCTCCAGCCAAGTTTCCTTCCGGCCAGTACGCGAGCCCCCGGCAGCCGGGCCACGCGGAGCACCTGGAGTTCCCCTCCTGCAGCTTCCAGCCCAAAGCGCCGGTGTTCGGCGCCTCCTGGGCGCCGCTGAGCCCGCACGCGTCCGGGAGCCTGCCGTCTGTCTACCACCCCTACATCCAGCCCCAGGGCGTCCCGCCGGCCGAGAGCAGGTACCTCCGCACCTGGCTGGAGCCGGCGCCGCGCGGCGAAGCGGCTCCGGGGCAGGGCCCGGCGGCGGTGAAGGCGGAGCCGCTGCTGGGCGCGCCGGGGGAGCTGCTCAAACAGGGCACGCCCGAGTACAGTTTGGAAACTTCGGCGGGCAGGGAGGCCGTCCTGTCTAATCAAAGACCCAGCTACGGGGACAATAAAATTTGCGAAGGAAGCGAGGACAAAGAGAGGCCGGATCAAAGTAAGTTATAAAAAGTGAGGAATACCCAGGCCGAAGGCCAGGCGAGGGGGAGGGGAAGGGAGAGGCAATAAACTGCGGACAATGTGAAGGGAAGCCGCGGTGGTGGCCGGAGAGCGAGCCGGGCGAAGGGAAGAGGGCGGAAGGAAGGAAGCCGGCTGGGTGCCCCGAAGGGAGCCCGAGGCCGCGGGAGGAGCGACGCCCCCACCACGCCAAGTCCAGCCGGGACCTGGGGCGCTGGGACCAACTCGCTGCTCTCTCGGCCTCCCTTCCCCCACACTCCCGGAGACCTGGCTGAAAGCTCGGGAAGAGGCTGGGCCGAGAGAGGAGCTGGCGGGGCCGGGGAGGCAGCCAGCGAGGCGGAGTGCCCGCGCGGGCAAGGGCGGGAGCGCACGGGGCTGCCCGGGCCCGCGCGGCTGGCAGAGCTCCCCGCGCCACGCTCAGACGGTAAAAGCCGGCCAAGGGGAAGTGGGAGGGGGCTCATTAGGATTTTATTTGCGATGCAACAGCTTGGCGGAGGACTGAGCCTAGCAGATCTCGCGCAGTAGCGGCTGAGGGTCGGCAGCCGGCGCCCGGAGGGGCGGGGAAGCCCAGGAACCGGTGACTGAGCCCCCTCCCCGGATGCACCGGCCCCTCCCCGGAGCCTTCCCCCGGCCTCCTCCTCCCCTGCTTGGCATCCACTTCAGGGTTGCGGCTTCCTTTTCTGCAGCGCCCCGCTGCTCTCCACGGGGCTCCCGAGCCCCAGCCGGTGCTGCCTGCCTCGCAGGGAGTCGGGTATCTCTTCCGAACTTCGAGGCCGACGGCCAGAGGGGAGAAGGAGGGGTCCCCAAGGGACCCTGGGAAGAGGAAGGACGGGGGGAAAGAGGCTTGCGGAGAGGCGGGGAACTGTACCCTCCGACGGTAGCTCCGCACCATCTCCCAACCCCTCCATAAGTACCTCCGCCAGGAGCTCAGGTCTGGATGATTTCCTGGAGGTGCTGCTGGCTGAGGGTGGTGGTGGTGAGTCTCATACTTTGTTTTCAAGGTTGAAAAGAGAGCATTGGTTGGGGGCTCTTAACCCCAACCAATAACCCTCAGGCTGGTGGGGACAAGTCCTCACCTCTTACTCTTTTCAGAGCATGGGATTCAAAATTTTTTTTTACTCCCTCCTTGCCTGGTCAGAGTTCCCACCAACAGAGTGGTGCACAGGCCGTTTGGGGCGCCCCTACTGCCCCACTCCCCTGAGGTCCCTGTGGGGTCCAGCCAGCCAGGTTGAATAATAAGAGCTGGCATCTGAGCAGCACTGATTCTTCCCAAACCCTCCCTGCTCACACCCAAACAGAGCCCCCCACCCCCCAAACCCCAAACTGCCTGGAAAACCCATTATTGCAAGGCAGCAGTTTGGTTAGAATCAATTATTAACAGTTTTTTTTTCTCTTTCATATTTAATGCGAATGTGGGTCCCATCACAGGCAATCACATTAAGGAAATAGTGCTGCAGATTGGTAAGACATGGTACTTAGTGTAGGATGAACCAGATTATTTTTTAAAATAATATATTCAGTGCTTTTTTATTTGGAAAGAAGGAATCTAGCAGAGGGTGGCTGTTATTTTTAATAGTTCTGCTTTATTTGGCAACTTTTCTTGAGTTCCAGGGTAGGAAGAGAGGCAGTGAGAAGAGAAGCCTGTACATATTTTTATTTCCTATACCCCCCCCGCCCCACCCCCCTGCCCACTGCCTTCTGCTCAGTTAGTTATCCTTCCCTCGGTTCCCCTTCACCACATGGAGCCAGCTGGAGTTAGGTGTGCCGTGAATGACTTTCTGTTACCCCCACATTATCCTTGGCTCCCCACAATGGGACTGGAACATTCTTGTTTCCCAATTTCCCTGAACTTGCTTTAACCAAAACGTGAGCTGAGCGGGAGCGGAGAAGGAGAGACTATTGCAACCATAAGTTATCTGCGAGTCCCTGGCGCTCCCTTGTCCGCAGACTGGAGTTGATGAATGGCTGCAATTGGGGTTGCTGGTGAAGTGCAGTGTGCTGGGTGTTCGTGTTGCTGAGTCGCACCCATGTGTGTGGTGTGTGGTGTGTGGTGTGTGTGCGGGGGGGGGGGCATAGCTGCACAGACACACATGCCTGCTGCCATGTGGCCAAGAGACTCGAGCTCGTGACCGGGGCACAGTGTGCTGGGACTGAACTGAAGGGCCCAGAGGTCCCGTCACTGTGGCTGAGCAGAAGCTGCTCTCCCCCAGCCCAGCCCTCCTCTCACCTCGCGCAGACCTAGAGCCAGGGCCCTTCAGGTCAGTCCCCCACCCCCCCCACCCCCCCACCCCGGGAGACTGGCCCACGGTGCTGGATGGGGTTGCCCACACTGAGCTCTGACCTGAGTCCTAACCGTTTGGGACACAAGTGTAGAAACAGACCGGAAGAGGACCTGAGGTGGGCAAAGCTTTGGAAGTGCTGAGCAGCCTGGCACATGGTTGGCTCCCTCCTGTCCAACTAACCTCTCACCTGGAGATGTCCATAGCAACTCATGGTCTGTTGCTGGGACCCCTCCGGGGAACTTGAAGGCCCAGGTGCCCCTTTCTCCAACGTAAGATGGTCAGTGGAAGCCAGGGGTGTGCCCTCTTAGAAGGAGACCTTGGAGGGCCCTGCATCCCCCCCTTCCTTTCTTTGATTCTATCGCTGCTTCTCTTTCAGCCAACCCTTCTGCCAACTGGCTGCACGCTCGCTCTTCCCGGAAAAAGCGCTGTCCCTACACCAAATACCAGACGCTGGAGCTAGAGAAGGAGTTTCTGTTCAATATGTACCTCACCAGGGACCGTAGGCACGAAGTGGCCAGACTCCTCAATCTGAGTGAGAGACAAGTCAAAATCTGGTTTCAGAACCGTCGGATGAAAATGAAGAAAATGAATAAGGAACAGGGCAAAGAGTAAAGATCCCCCCCACACACACTTCCCGCCCCTTGCCCACCTCACGCTTATTTATGAGTGATGGCTGAAAAGCCAGTGCTGTCTGGGATATATTCAAGTGAGTGGGGAAGGGAGTCTTTCTCTTCAAAGTCCTCTCCTGCAATCTAGAGCCTCTCTCCTTTGCTCTTAACAACCCTCTTCTCCCTGGACCTCAGGAGAAAGTTTTGTTAATTTAGAAGATAGATGTAGCTGGTTGCCAAGAAGGGGATGGGCCACAAGGAAAGAAAGACCCTAGTCCAGCCCCTAGCAATCCCCTCTAATTTTTCTGGGAAGCCCCAGCCCCTGGCTTCCAGCCTGCCTGTTTCTCCCTACACCTATCCTAAAGTCACCAAGGGACACTCCAGCTGCAAACAGCCCAACAGACGCCCGCACACATACAGCCTGGAGCCCACAGCAATCAAAGGGGAAAGCTCACAGCCAACACTCCAGTGAGGTGACCTCCCAAGTGCACCTCAGATCTGTTAGAACAGCCAGCAGACCATCAGGCGAGATTCTATCCCTGATGCAAACACACAGCAAGATGTCTACAGCCATGCCTCAGAATGAGGCACTGCAGCCCGAGGGGCTGAGTATCACAATCCCAGCCCCACAAGGACCCTCAACTCTACCCCACCCTACCCAAGGGCAAAGGGTATGATAAATGCAGCCCCCAAGCGGGTGGGCTAGAAAGGGCAAGGAAAGGCAGTGGCGGTCTAAGAAGGTATCTTAGGTTCTATGAAGGTATTTCGCACACACACGTGTTGTTGCAGGATATGTCTAATTCTGCATGTTGTTTTCCTCTCCTCCCAACAAAAGGAGGTCAGATCGTGGGTTGTAAGCCTTGACAATGTTGTCCGTCTGTTCATCTGTGCCCTGCTTGACTGAGACTGTAGCTTCTCTCGCTCTCCACCGGCCCCGGCATTCTTCCGCATCCTCCTGCTCTGAAATCATCTCTGTTTGGTCAAATCCACCTTGCACCAGCGAGTCAAGCCGCCCCTTGTAGAAAACCCCTCCACCCGCCATCCCCTGCTAGGTCAACCCCGCCGTAGGCAAGAAAGCCAGGGCAGCAGAGTCCCATGGAGAATTTATTGAGAATCGATTCCCGAGCTCCCTTTCTGGGTAAGTTATAGGGAGAGGGAGAGCACAGCCTCCAGCGAGTGGCATTAGGCGTGTTCCTCCCCATCCTGCCCACGTCCGGAGGAACCCCCGGCTTGGCGGCTGCGCGCCCCAGCGCAGAACGAGAAGGGCCCCAGCGCCCATCTTTGCTTCCGGCGACATGGGCCTGGATGGCGATCTGCGCGGCTGCTCAGTGCACGCTACTGGGGAACAGTCCCGCGTGCAAAGGAAAGAGGCGGAATCGCACCTAATCATCAGGCCGAAGCTTACGCTCTGCTTCCCTTCGGCCCCCTGCGCCCCCACCTCTCCAATCCCTTTCAATTCCATGGACTCTTGCTTCTGCGTCTCCCGCCCCTGCAAGGGGACATTCCAGTAGAACTTTTTGGCTTTGTCGGTGGCTGTCGTGAAATTGTGCTGTGTTTTGTGATTTCTTTGGGGGTGATTGTCTCGCCTGTCTTCAGTTGTCGCTTATGTAGGAGGGTGGTGGGTGGGAGTGGGGAGGGGAAGGGGCCTAGAGCTCTGATTGTTTTTGGAAGAAAAAAAAAACAAGAAAAACAACAAAAATATATATCACTCTAGAAAACAAATCTCTCCTGTGTCTTATTCTGTGTTGGCTCTCCTCACCTAGCCAGTGGTAGAGATCCTAGTTCCAAGAGGGTAGTGTGGAAAAAGAGAGAGGTTCCTGTGCCCAAGAAGCTTCTCCTTAGACCTTGAAGAGCAGGCTTCCCGGCGGAGCTGAAGGGCCAAGAGCTTTCCAGCAGGAGAGCTGGGAGGCTGGAGGGAGAGGAAAGGGAAGATGAGCAATTGGGAAAGGCGTCTGGTTTTGCTTCTTCCAAAGTTGCACTGGTGGGTCTCCCCAGATTCCAGAGTCAGAGGGAAGGCAGGGCCGGCGGTGCAGCTCCTGAAAGCAGTTACTCTCTTGGAGGTAGAGAGGGGAGGCTAAGAATGTCACCTTGGTTTGGTCACTTTCAAATGTCATGCAAGTAAGGAAGGCAGTAACTTTTTTCTGCTATTCCCGTAGCAGGGCAACTGGGTAGGCGGAGGCCTCTGGAAGGCTGCGCTCTCCGTTCTTCCACGCAAAAGGAGCCCCACCTGGAACTGGAGGCACCAATCTGAGCCTAAGGAAGCTGCCTTGGTTTAAAGCGGGTGGAGGCTTGTAGGGGTGGAGGCTTGGGAAGGCCGCTCCCAAAGGCAGAAAGAGAGGGTTGAATGTGGAACAGAATTGTCTCAGGAGAAAATTCCCTTTCCAGCTGGACCCCAGAGCTAAACCCTTTTGGGAGAGGCACCTTTCTGTCCCTCTCAGACTGTGGTGTCCCCACCAGACTTTCTCTGAAGATCGCTGTTCTCAGGCAGCTCTGCCCTTTTCATCCGGGCTTTGGGGTTTGGCTTCTGCCGGGCTGGTGCTTGGGAACCCACTTCCCCCCAGAGCCTCCCACCCTGCCACCCTAGCGCAGCCTGCAAGGACCCTACGGTCTGGGTTGAGGTAGGGACAAAGCATAACCTATACCCTGAATGAAAGGATCTTGGAAGTGAAAAGACCAGGCCTACCCCTCTCCAGCGAACAAAAGGATGTACTAATCAGAGACAGAGCAGGAGGCAGGAGAAAGTGGAGCTCCAGGATATGGTGGGACCCGGCACCCACATCCTCCAAGGGTTCCATTCGGGATAGAAAATGAATCTGGCTTTAGAGCTTGTGTAGACTAGGCTTCCTCCACAGCCTGGGCTCCCTGGAGCCAGCTGGGGCTGCGAGTGGCGGAGAAGGCCGGGTTCAGCTCAGAGGAAACGCAAAGAACGAGGCTGGGTCCAGACGGAGTGCTGCAGGGTAGGGGGTGAGGGCGCGGGAGAAGCCTCCAGCGGCGTCTGGGTCCTTAGCCCTGGTGGCTTCTTTAAAGACAAACAAAGGCAAAGATGCGGAGGCTGGGAAGCCGGAGATGGGGAAATCTGTTGTCATAAAAGAGAGCGAGATATTCAGGGAGGAAGACCGAGAGAGTGCGAGACAGAGAAGCCGGGAGAGGAATTCAATGCCGTGTGCGCAGCAATAAAAGAATATGACCGCTATAAAAGTTTATAGCGTATAAATTTCTGAAGGTTAAGAAACTAAACAGCAGCAAAGCAAACAGTGAGGGGAAACTTTCCGGAGCTGAGAGAGCCGCAGCTGGGTCTGGGCTCCGGCCTGGGGGTAAGGGCTGTCCACAGCCCCCACCTTCGACGTCCAGTAACTGGGCTTGGGGTTTGGGCGGGGGGACGGCCCAGGGGGCAAAGAGGGGAGAAGAGGGAAGGGGCACAGAAAAGCACTTTGTTGTCGCAAATGCTTTAGAGAACGCAATTGGGACTCTGTGTCTTTGTTCTTCGCACCCCCTCCAGAATCGGACGTCATAAAGAAGCCCCCTGCACACACACGCGCGCGCGCGCACACACACACACACACACACACACGCAGGTCCGGCGGGGCCAGACGTCTGGGCGCGGGCAGCCGCTCCATCCTTTTACAGCCCCATTGCACCATCCCAGGCCTCCTCTCCCTCCCACCCCACCAAAAAGCCCAATTGTTTCTCCTCGGAATTTGAAACAATCGTGTTCGTTTGAAAAGTGCTCGGCTCCCCTTTTACGGGCCATAAACGACCCGCTGCTTGGCGGTCTCCGCCAGAACTTCGGATCTTGAGATGGGGAGCAGAAGAGCAAAAAGCTTAGGCATTTTTTTTTCCTCCCCACCCCCTCAACCTTTTTATTTTTTTAGCTTATCTTCACAATGTTATGAACTATTTTCTGGTTTCTGATGCCTTTTCTCTCGCCTGCTCTTGTTTCCCTCCCCCTTTTCTACCCATAATGAAAGTTTCTCCTCGCTTGTCGCCTGGGTGGCTGGCTCTCGGAGAAACTGGCCGAGTCGGGGGCGACGGCGCCTTTTCTCAGCGTGGCCGCTAGATGGCAGCCTTGCTCCATGCGAAAATCCCCGGCGCGGCGGCTGCTGGTGCTGGTGGCTGCACTGCGCACCTTAGTCGGCCCTGAATCTACGAACTGAGCGCTACCAGAAGTCATGAATAATTTGCGCGTAATAAAAATAGAAGGTTCATTATGGCTGTTTCCCCCATTTTATAGATTTCAGATGTGCTCGTATTGCCCCCCTCTCCTCAAATGGTCAATTTTCTGAATTTCCCCCAGGAGGAGGGCTCAGCGCTTCTTATCCACCCAGTTTCTGTGTTCGGTGGGGCAACAAATGCACAAGAACGGGGAATAGGAGTAGCAGTAATAGTAATAGTAATAGTAATAGTAATAGTAATAGTAATAGTAATAGTAATAGTAATAATAGGAATAATTGGTCTAAATAAAAGAGGAAAATTGGTTCGGGGAAAATGAGAGTTTTCCGGGGAGGGGAGCAACAGGAATGTCTGCAGACGCGGGTGAGCAAGTCAGGTGAGAGGGGAGAACCGGCAGAAAAAGGTCAGATGAAGAGGAAGCTGCGGGAAACCTACTGCCCGAATCGGCGGCAGGAGAGGGAGCCGGGTGAGCCAGCTTGGGGGTGGGGTGGGGGTGGGGACAATTTTAGGGGAAATGGATCCGTGGCTCTGGTGGGGACTGGAGGCGCCCAGAGTCGGCGGCGACGCGCGCTCCGCAGGAGCCTTTGTAAGTGTCCGGGTCGCGGCTGGGCGCGCGTCGGGTGGACCCAGGCGCGGGGCAGCGACTCCCCTGAACGGCGAGGTGCAGGAAAGCTCCGGTGTTTCTTCGGGTTGTTCTGCGCGCCCCAAGTTGGGCCGCGAAAACTTGCGCGGTCCGCGGCAGCTTCCAGGGGCAGGAACGGCGGCGGCAGGGAGCTGGAGCTTAGTTTTCCCCGCGGTCCGTGATTTCCAGGTGTGAGCTCGGGCTCCGTGCGCAAACGTGGGCCGCACGGTTCCTTTCACAATTTAGCAGCTGGAGGCCTGGACTCCGGGACTTTTTCGTTCTGAGACCCGTGCGCTGTCTGCCCATAGCCCCTCTGATTCCATATGTCCTATTTCCTCCTGGCCCAGTCCCCTCCGTGCTGCTCATTGGGACAAACCTGAGCGAGAAATAGATCCCCCCTCCTTAAAATCAGCCCGGCCGCAGCCTCTCTCCTCTTTTCCCCTAGGAGCAGGTGCGAGGAGGCCGGCAGAGTTTCTCAAGTTGAGTTTCTCTAATAAATCTGCGCTCCGTTGGGTGTTTATAAATTATCTCCTCGCCCTTTCTTGTTTTTCCTTATAATAGAAACATTTTCCTTCCATCAGGAATTTCTGGCACGGTGTAGGGATGATTTAGAACAAGCCATTGAATTTCTACCTCACCGGTGCGTCCTCAAATCATGACCATAAAATCCACCGCACTTGATAAAAACGTTCGCTTCAGCAACAACTTAAGTCACCCTTCCACCGCCCTCTTAGAACGGGGCTGAAGACTCAAGATCTCTCCCTTCCCCTTCTCCTTTCTCTCTCCCTGTCAGCCCTCTCCCATTCTTCACATTCACTTTTGAAGGAGCAAGTGGTTGCAATGGTAACTTCCCCTTAGAAAAGAGATGGTTTCATTTTTACAAAGGTTGGGGTGAATCCGATCCCTAAAAAGCACTCCTCTGAATACAGAGTAAACCTTTCTCCTAACTGAACAATTAACTGAATGTATTTATAAAGCCTCCACTTTTGTTGCTAGAAATTTTCTCTTCTTTCTCTCCCTTCTTTCTTTTCTTTCCTTCCTTTGGCCAGTGAGCTCCTTCCGGAGACTATTGGTTAAGACCCTCCGACCAGGGCCTTCTAAAGCCTAGTCACCATTGTCACTAGGCCTGGTAGGCCGGAAAAGGCCACGAGTGTGAGAGCATGACACCAAGTCAGTTTGAAACTGCAGTCTGTTTCAGCCCCAGGTACTCAGGTCTGGAGGGAGAGCTTAAGTACAGGCTCTCTCAGGGGGAGGAGAGAGAAAATGGGGCACTCAGTGGTCTTGCTACATCTCTATCCCCTCTACCCCAAGGTCAGTTTAGGCAGTGACAGTGGCTCGAAGGACACTGAAAGCTAAAAGTTGTCTCCTTCCTTACACACCATGCAGCCACTGCCTAGGGCAGAGAAGGGGACAGGACAGCGGGCAGCAGGGCCAGGTGCCAGGGCCTCGGTGCCCAGCAGTGGCCCCTATTTCCCTTTGACATGCTAATGGTTTCCCTGGTGCCCTCTTACCCTAGGATGCTGCAGACTGGCCTGGGAAGGTTGGGAGCCAATTGGGAGCCGAAGCGAACATTGGGTCCCAAGGCCTGGGTGCAGAGGTGGGGCAGCCCAACTGGCTGTCATCCTGCTGGTGGCATCAGGCCCCTCTCCCAACACACAAAGTTGGTCCCCCAAAGTGCTGACTGGGCCCAAGGGCCTTCCAGAGACCTTCTCCCCATTCCAGCACTCCCCAAAATGAGGCAGTGCAAAGCTGCAAAATCCTCAGCCGCAGGGAGAACTTTGCTCAGTGCTTCACCCACTGCTCGTGAACCAGAAAGTTTCTTCTCCCCGTCCTGGTCCCTCCTCAAGCCCTCCCAGACCCCTTCTCCAAAGAAAATCCGTGCTTGTTTGTTTAATAGGGGAAAGCTGGTGAGTGGTCTGGGTGGGACAGAGAGGGGATGGTTTGGGGGCTCCAGAGAGGGGGTGGGACAGGTGCTGTCACAGCTGAGGAGGCAAAAAATCTCGGAAAAGTCACCGTTTGCGCCGAAAAATCCCATAATCGGTTTCAATTCGGCTTCGTCACCCCCACCGTGCCGCAGCCGGGCGGCGGGGGCGATCGAAGCTGCAGTTTTATGGCTGTAGAGGAAAGAACTCGTAAAATGCTAACAGCTTTTATGCGCTGCGGCATAAACAACAACAGACTCCGGCTTTATTGCGTTTTATAGTTTGTTAAAGAGTTTACAGCCGTTTTTTTGGGGGGGGCTCCAGTTACCCAGCCAATTCCCTCTACAGGATAGTTAAACCTTTATCAATAATAAGGAAATTGATCATTAAAGCTTTAAATATGACTACCTCGTTTGTTTGAAAATATGTTTAGGAGAGGAAGCTGTATGATTTGATAACTTGTATTAAAATACCAATTACATTTATAGGACCTTTTAAAACTCAGCGCAATTAAACCGTGTTCTTTTACATTTTTCCGAAGCGACCCTGACATTTAAAAAGACTCCAACTGCCTCGTTAAAATCACGAAATTAACAGCGTGCCTACGCCTGGCGCGTTGTGTCTGTGTGTGCGTGTTTTTTTCCGTGACTCCCCCACATCAGTCTTTGGGGGTGGTCTGCGAAGGTATTTGATTTGTTGCGAGGCGAGAGATATCTCATTAATGTAGGTAGTTAAACAGATTTAATCCGTATTCATTCTCTCTCACCCCCTCTCCTCTCCCCCTCTCTCTCCCCCTCTCTCTCCCTGGGTGTGTTTTTTTTTTTCCCTTCCCCTCCTTTTTTCCCCCCTCGCTCTCTCCTCACTCCCTGGCGCTCTCTCGCTCTCGCTCTCTCTCTCGCTCGCTCTCTCTCGCTCTCACCCTCGCTCTGCGTTCTGTCCGGGAGGAGTACGGAGAAGCCAATAGGATGCGGGGTCTCTAATGGATGCAAATGATCGTGAAAAGACAGTGCAAAATATGAAACAACTCATTTGCAGGGAAGTAAATCACCGAAAACTGTTTATGAACTGGCATCCTTTCTTCGAAATGTAAAGCGAGGACCTCTTTAAGTGGCGGTATATTTTTGTTTGGGGGGTGGGGGGTGGGGGGAGGGCGAGCGAGCCGCGGCTGCCATGCAAGCTTAGACTTTTGGAGGCTTCGCTGTCCTTTTCTATTCCTGGAAATCACAAAAAGTGTGGTGGCTTCGAGATCTTCTTCGCCTTTTCTTTCTTTCCTTTTTTTTCCCTCCTCCCTTTCCCTCTCCTTTCCTGGCGAGGGTGACTAGGAGCCGGCGAATCCGCGTTTTTTTTCTCTCTCCCTCCCTTTCCCCCTCCCCACCCCCTCCCCAACAGCCCCCAACTACAGCCGCCGCCGCCGCCGCCGCCGCTTCAAAATTCAATAAAATGAGCTCTTATTTCGTCAACTCACTGTTCTCCAAATACAAAACCGGGGAGTCCCTGCGCCCCAATTATTATGACTGCGGCTTCGCCCAGGACCTGGGCGGCCGACCCACCGTGGTGTACGGTCCCAGCAGCGGCGGCAGCTTCCAGCACCCGTCGCAAATCCAGGAGTTCTACCACGGGCCGTCGTCGCTGTCCACGGCTCCCTACCAGCAAAACCCGTGCGCCGTGGCGTGCCACGGGGACCCAGGCAACTTCTACGGCTACGACCCGCTGCAGCGGCAGAGCCTGTTTGGTGCACAGGACCCAGACCTGGTGCAGTACGCCGACTGCAAGCTCGCGGCCGCCAGCGGCCTGGGCGAGGAGGCCGAGGGCTCAGAGCAGAGCCCGTCGCCCACCCAGCTCTTCCCCTGGATGCGCCCGCAAGGTGAGCTCGCCGCGGGGCGGGAGGGAGACCTGAGGGCCCAAGGCCGGGCATGGGGCCGGGCAGGCCGGGGCGCCTTCCCTCCAGCTCCTGTTAGACCTGCCTGCTCCGTTCAGATGGCCTCCCACTTCTCGTCTTCCTTCCTTCCTTCCTTCCCTTTTTCTTTCTTTCTGCCTTTCTTTTTTTTTTCTTTCTTTCTTTTTTTTGTTTCCCTTGAAGGAGGGTCTCTAAGAGACATTTCCTGAACCCATAAACCCCTCACCCCGCCTTACTTTTCTTCTCCCCCCCCTTTCCCCCCTTTTACTGTTTTATGGGGGGTAGTGGAGGAAGGGTGGTGGGAGTGGGGGCGCTCAACTTTTGCGCTTCTCAATTGCTTTATAGTTTAATTACCCTGAAGAAACTTTTCTTCTGGGGCAGAGGCTCTGGGG